>CM049857.1:2431647-2701647 GCA_027422415.1 Schizothorax lantsangensis | reverse complement strand
GATGGTTGGAAAGTAGATAGACAGATAGATAGATGGATGGAAAGTAGATAGATAGATAGATACATAGATGGATGGAAAGTAGATAGATAGATGATGGATGGAAAGTAGATAGATAGATAGATGGATGGAAAGTAGATAGATAGATAGATAGATGGATGGAAAGTAGATAGATAGATACATAGATGGTTGGAAAGTAGATAGATACATAGATGGATGGAAAGTAGATAGATAGATGATGGATGGAAAGATAGATAGATAGATAGATAGATGGATGGAAAGTAGATAGATACATACATAGATGGTTGGAAAGTAGATAGATAGATAGATAACATGATAATACATATTATTATTGCAATTTGTTATAGTTATTATTCTTGGTGTGAACAGGCCTTAACAATAATGATGAACTTTTAAATCATTCTAATTAAGTGAGAATAAGTTCACAACTATATCATTGGAATATAGTTATCGTTCTTGTTTGTGTCTTCAGTAAAGCTTTACATGAATCCACTTAAACACCCAAAATCTCTCAATCTTTAGACAGAATACATTCAAGCACAGATCTTTGTATTGTTCTTGATTTCTCTGAATAATCATGAGTATTTGCTCACCTTCTTGAGTTCACTGTTTGACTTGATTTAGGTCAGTCCAGAGGAGCTTCACTTTTACTATTTCAGTGTTTCTGAAGACAGTTTTATCACATTTCTCCTAATGAAACTGTCTTGATGACAAACAGCAGCAAACAGTCTTAAAAATCAGTATTTGTACTGCACTACAACATCGACCTTTAGACAGACAGTGTTTACACACACATGAACACACAACCTGCACAAACTCTCTTCAGTCAAAATAAACACTTCAGCTGAACAGTGATGATTCAAAATTAAACCAGACCACAAAAATAAAAGGTTTACTAAACAGATAAACATGCATTTTGTCACTTTCATAAACTAACTGTAATCTGTTTTTCAACATATTTACAGTGTTGGGGAAAGGTACTTTTAAAAGCAATGCATTACAATATTGCATTGCTGTTGGGGAAAGTTACATTTTATTAAAAGTAATGCATTATGGTACTTTTGCATTACATTTTGTCACCTGGGCTGGGCTTGCTTATTTGTTTTTAATGACAAAAACCCCCAAAGTTATATTTTTGACAACTGTAAAGGCCCTTTTACACCAAAAGTGAAATGAATAAGCCTCAGGCTGAAGGTCTCTGCACTTACACCCAATTTCTCTCAACACAGGGACAGAAGCGCTGTCAGTCAATAATGCATTACTTTCCATAAAAAGTAAAGTAACGTAATTAATTACTTTTTAGGGAGTAACACAATATCATAATGCATTACTTTTAAAAGTAATATATATATATATATTTTGTGTACATTTTTCTCATCTAGGCTGGGCTTGCTTGTTTGTCTGTAATGTGTTACTTTACTAGTTACTAAAAAGTAATCTGATTACAAAACTTGTAATTTACTCCCAACACTGTATTTATATATATTTAAAGAAAAAACACAAGCGAGATTTGGGCAAAAGAATGTTTTAATTCACATTCTATTCTACAAGTAGTTACATTATTTACAGTATTAAAAAAAAACACAAAAAAAAACAATGCAACAAATGCAGAAAATGAACAGTGAATGTGTTAATATCTCAAAACCGTTTCTCAGTAATCCTTCATATAACATAGAGGACAGTACTCATCTGTCTGAGAGCAGCACTCGATTGAAGTGGATCTCCTGTAATACTCCATGATAAGAGCTACACTATGGATTAGACTCTATCTGTAGTGTTTTAGAGGTAGACTACGGCTCTAGTCAGTAGTGTTGAATTAGGATTGTTAAGACAGATCAATGTAAGACTTTTCTCTCAAACAAAACTAAACTCAGCAGTCAAACCTCTGAAATCGAAGGCCACAGTCACTTCACCGTCAAACACTGCGGCCGGATCTGATTGGAGAAAATCTGCTTCAAATCTCACACATTTACAGTGCTGGCCAAAATGATTAGAACACTAGTGTTTTCAGCAGTCAGTTATTTCTATCTTTTGCTGTAGTGTGTCAGCAGGAAATATCAGTTTACATTTCCAAACATTCATTTTGCCATTAATTGTAATAATCCAGTGAAATTTTTGTCTGATCTGATCATCATCAGTCTGTCTGGAATGACATGAAGAAACAGAACAAACTGAGACAGACTAAATCCAGAAGAACTGTGTCTCAAGACGCTTCAAGAAATCTCCTGCAAAGCTACAGTACTATTAACAGTTTTAGGCACTTGTGTAAAAATGCTTTAAAATGAGGATGCTGTCAAAAATAATGCCATAAATAGATTTCTTTATCAATTAACTTCTATTAACTAAATTAAATCAACATTTGGTGTGAGCATCCTTTGTGTTTAAAGCAGCTTTTGCCCTCGGTGCACTTGAGCAGAGTTTCTCAGGAGCTTTGCAGGAGGTTTCTTGAAGCATCTTGGAGACGTTGTTCTCCACAGTTCTTCTGGATTTAGTCTGTCTCAGTTTGTTCTGTTTCTTCATGTCATTCCAGACAGACTGATGATGATCAGATCAGATCTCTGTGTGGAGCAAACAAAAATCTCACTGGATTATTACAATTAATGGCAAAATTAATGTTTGGAAATGTAAACTGATATTTCCTGCTGACACACTACAGCAAAAGCTAGAAATAACTGACTTAAAACCATTTTTTAGCTGCTGAAAACACTAGTGTTCTAATCATTTTGGCCAGCACTGTAACTCTTTGATTCCAGTGTTAGAAAGCAGAAAGCTGTATTCGAATCAAACGAAGCATCATGCACATTCAGATAATTTCTCTGGAAGAGGTGAAGGGGTTGAGAAATACGTGATTTTGGGGTTCTTGCAGTGAAGCCAGTTTATCGACTTAAAAAATGAAGAAACTAACAAGCAAACAGGCAATATGAAAAACAACGTAGGGCATTAACGGAGCAGTTTTAGTTGGCATCAGCTGAACTCGGTTATAAAAGAGTTTTGTCGCGTCAGACGAGTGAACCGGCTTTGCTCTGCGCCGGCACCATGACGGGAACGGCACCCATGCGCTCCAGCGTGGCTTGGCTCACGGCGTACGAGTGTGTGTGCTGCTGTCCGTGCGTCACGGCTGGCGTTACGGCGGCCGGCGGGCGGAGGCTCAGCGAGCCGTTACTGCGGGCCATGACGGGCGGAGAGGGGGCGGAGTTTGTGGTGACCACCAGAGTCTTGGGCGGCGGCAGGGTGTGGCTGCCGTTAGTGTACGGAGCGTTTCCGGTGCTGAAGGTCTGCCGCGTGTCGCCGTTGTAGCGCGTGTAGGAGTTGGTGTCGTAGTTGGGTTTGGGGTTCTGCCAGTAGCGGCTGTTGTAGGTGTTGGTGGACGTCAGCGTGTCGTTCTCTGAAGACGAGGCGTCTGCTTGGAACGCTTTGACCGATGAGGATCTCTTCGGAGGGAGATCGTCCTCCCTGTGTGAGATGGGAAGATTTCAATTCAGCAAAGAATTAGATATTACATTTCCTAACTCTTTAAAATGAGGGTCATGGGACATTTCTGGAAATAGTAGAAAAGTATGTTATGTTGTAAAATATTTCTGTAAAATAAAAAGCTAACAGGGCAGCATTCACAACAATGTTTTTTTAAATGTTAACAAAATGTTTTTAAATGAATGTTTATGGAACTTTCTCATTATATTATTAATATTTGATATATGTTCTCATATTGTTGAGAGGAAACATTCTTAGAATATTATTCTCGTAATGTTCTCATGATGTTATTTTTACTTTATGAATGCTACAACGCTGAGAAAATGTTCTGAGATCAACATTCTTGGAACGTTCTTATGATGTTATTTGTATCTGATGAACATTCTAAAAACGTTTTTTGTAACTTTTACATAACATTCTAATCACAACAAGGAAACCTGTTCAAAATTCTTAGAATATTAAAAATAAACATTCAAATAGCATTATATTTTGGGTAAAAATTAAATTAGTAGAATGTTTAAAAACATTTTAGTCACCTTTAAATAACATTCTAATTGCAACCAAAAAGCTGGACATTTTAACATTCTTAGAATATTAAAAATGAATGTTCAAGTAATGTTATATTTGGGGTGAATAGAAAGTTAGTAGAACGTTGTAAGAAATATTTGTGTAACCTTTAAATAATCTTATAATAAAAAAAAAAAAAAAAAAAAAAACTGGACAATTCAATGTTCCCACAATGTTTTCACAACTTAAATTTTCATACCTGGTTAATCACCCATTAGTGTGGACGCTAATATTGACCTTCCATGGAGTGAATCATTCTTTTGAGTCACTGAATCAATGAATCAGTCACACTCAGTTCATAAGTCAACAAATGATTCCTCAGTGAATCGTTCAGTAAATGTTCTTATTGTCATTGTTATCAGTTGAAATGCATCTGAGATAAAATAAAATATTAAACTTGAAAAAAATTATAAGTGTTGCCTTGGCAAAATAACTGAAATAAAATATTAAATTTTCCTCCCTGTGTTGCTAATTTATATTCACATAAAGTTCAATAAATTCAGCATATAATTAGAATTTTAAAATGTTTTTTTCCAGGCCTGTTAAGGTCATGGGAAATGTCTGGGAATATACAATTGTCGAATTCTGCTGAAAAATATTTTATCAGCTACATATCGACCTTTCATAGAGCGAATCGTTCTTTTGAGTCACTGAGTTAATGAATCGTTTGATTCTGCTGATGCTGGTCTTGTTGAAAAGTCACCTGATCTCATTGGGAATCTCCTCCTCCTCGTATTTGTTCTTGTTTCTCCAGTAGAAGAGCGTGACGAGCACCAGTAAAGAGCAGATGATGAGCGCCAGAATGCCGGTGGCGATGGTTCCTGCGATCAGACCGACGCTCTGAGGCTGCGCTGTCACACATCACAGACAGAGAGACGGCTGTGAGATCTCATGTGTCTCTAATGATGTTTAAAGAGACTGTGCTAAACCACACACTTCAACGTGATGATCGCTGTGTGATCTCCTAAAATCACTGGATGTGAGGGTGAATGTAGGGCGCTATGATTTCCACAGAATTCCACGGATAGAATCACGGAATCCAGTCATGAAAATGGAATTCACGGTATGATGTGGAATGTTACAATTTGGCTGATTTTGGAGGAATACATTTCAGTTAATTAGACATGCTTTTTGATTGCTTAAATTTATTTTAATTGCGATATGTCTGTGAATAATAAACCACAAAATATTATTGTCAAATACACACAGAAACTCAAAGGTCTTCACTACAACCCGTCAGTTTAGCTTAAAGAAACTGTGACAGAAATATATTACTATTATACAGTAGAATATACTTCTCAAAGTAATATTAATAAAAAATAATAATAATAGAATTATTAAAAGTTTATTTTCAAAGTAATATCACAATTTTTCTTCCATGTTTTAATTTTAATGGTAAACCTCTTTTATGTAGCAATTTGTTTGCCAAAAAATTATTACTTTTTTATTTGATTACATTTTAAAAAGTCATTTATTTCATATGTTTTATGCCTTTATTTGATTACTAGTTTTTGATAATAAATGTATATTTATATTGAATCATATATATATATATATATATATATATATATATATATATATGATGAAATAAATAAAAATAAAATATACAAATTAACCAAATAAATAAAAAAACATGAATAAAATAAAACAATCCATGCAAATTTAACAGTTTAATAGTTGGGTAATTATTGGGTAATTGTAGAAATTGTAATAAACTATTCAATTGCAAAATTAGCGTGAATTCCATTTATTAGACGTGCTTTTTGATTATTAAAATGAGATTAAATCTATTTAAAAATTAACATTCAAATGGAAAACACTGAATTTTGGAGAAATTAAAACAGAAAAACAGAATATGTGAAATAATAAAACAGAGTCTGTGGAACAAATCTAATGGATTTCATAGGGTCTTATGAATGAGCATCAGCGGCTCCAGACTTACGTGCCACGACCTGCAGGTTGAGGACACAGGTGCTCTTTCCGATGGCGTTTGATGCCATGCACTGATACAGTCCAGATGTGCTGGTGCTGATGTTCCTCAGTGTGACCGTACCCTGCATCTGATCTGAGCAACACAAAATAACACCCAGTTATTAAAACAGCTCAATGACAGGAATATGTTAACAGGTCACAGGTATCAATAAACTGACAATGAAAGAAAGTGTCCTGATGTGAAAACATTAACAGAGGACAATGAAAAAAATTACATATTGATCAGATTGTGCTTAAATCATTTCAACCAATTAAGAAACAAAGTTTACATGACCTGACATGTTCTTGGCTTATTAAAATAAAGACTACTGTACTTTGTAGGATTGTGGATGAAATCACACTCAATAACATAACACAGACTCTATATTAAAAATAATGAAATAAATATCATTAAAACTAGAAAAATCATTTTGTTCTGAAAGAGTCCAGAGTGGTTTTGCAGTAAAACTAATGGCCTTTAGATGGCAGTATGATCACAGTTCTGCACCACAACTGAATCTGTTCCTGTTTGAGAAAGGAAAAATGTTTCTCACAGCTGTGAAAGCTTTTTGAGGCCAAAGCAGATTGAGTTATTAAGCATAAAAATATAACAGCTGTCTTTAGAATAAGGCTACTGTACCGTTACCGTCCACAGACACTCAACTTCTTTATCAGAAATAATAAAAAGGTTTGTTGTTTGTGCTTCCAACAGTTTGTCAAGGGTCTTTTCTGACACACACGAATGCCCCAAAAATACAGTTCAAACAGTACAATTGTGAAATATTACTACTATTTAAAATATCTGTTTTTTATGTGAAAATGTATAAAATGCAATTTATTTCTGTAAACAAAGCTGAATTTTCAGCATCATTACTCCAGTCTTCAGTGTCACATGATCTTCAGAAATCATTCTAATATGCTGATTTGCTGCTCAAGAAATATTTCTGATTATTATCAATGCTTCATATTTTTGTGGAAACTTTTTTAATCAATAAGGATGCATTAAACTGATCAAAAGTGACAGTAAAGACACTTCTATTTCAAATAAAAGCTGTTCTTTTTAACTTTCTATTAATCTGTGAATCCTGAAAAATAAAATGTATCACAGGTTCCACAAAAATATTGGGCAGCATAACTGTTTTCAACATTGATAATAATCAGAAATTATTCTTGAGCAGCAAATCAGAATATTAGAATGATTTCTGAAGATCATGTGACACTGAAGACTGGAGTAATGATGCTGAAAATACAGCTATGATCACAGAAATAAATTACACTTTACTATATATTCATATAGAAAACAGTTCTTTTAAATGGTAAAAATATTTCACAATTTTACATTTTTTACTGTATTTTTAATCAAATAAATGCAGTCTTGGTGAGCAGAAGAGGCTTCTTTTAAATCTATAAACAAACTGCAATGACTAAGTGTACTGTAAATATTTTGATAGATTCTGTAGCCGTATTCTGAAGCGTGATGTTCGGAGAGAGTGGGTCAGGTCACCTCACAGACACACACGGTGGACCGGGAAGGGCAAAGGTCACACCACAGCAGGAGTCAAGAGCTGCGCATTTACCCGAGAATGTGGGGCAAAACGGGATTCCCACGGGCAGGGGTTTAATACCTTGCATGGCATTGTGGGGCAGTTTGGGCACCGACTCCAGCTTCTCCCAGGCGTAGGTGGGAGTTGGGATGCCCTCGTCCGAACCACACAACAGCATCACATCGCTGCCCACGTCCAGCGAACCCTGAATCCGACAGGACGGGATGGACGGAGGAACTGCAGTGCACAGAGAGAATGAAGATCAGCTTCATATACTGTGTGCTTCACATCAGCTGTCTAATAACCTGCAGAACAGCTTGTGTACTAGACTTTATACCAAAAGTGTGGTCCTGTGAGACTATGTCAGTGTGTGAAGGTCACATGACAATGCCAACATGGCAGATGTTTGAATTGCATTCATAGTGCATACATGCATACTTTGAAGCAAGTTCTTAAATGCACTAGAAATAAACTAGAAATTAAAATTGAAAATGCAAAGCAAAAAAACAAAAACAAATCCAAAATATAAATAGAAACTTATAATAGTAAAGAATAATATTGAAATGACACAAACTGAATTTAAAAAAGAAACCTAAATAGTAATTAAAAATCGAATAAAACAGAAATGTTCATTACAAAATTCCTAAAAATTAAACTGAAATAAAAACTGAAAATATAAAAGCTAATTACATTTTTTTATTAAAAAATATAAGAGTAGATAAGTAATACTGAAATAACACTAAAACAGAATAATAAATAAATAAATAAATGAAACCTAAATAGTAATTAATAGTAAACTGACAAGTTCATAACAAAATTACTAAAAGTTAAACTGAAATAAAAAGTGAAAATATAAAAGCTAGTTCAAAATATAAATAAAAAACTATAATAGCATATAAAAAATAACACTAAAACTGAATTAAAAATAAATTAAACCTAAACACTAATATCTTTAAAAAAAAACTAATAAAATGACAAAAGCACAATGCTAAATTACAAAAAAACAAACTAAAATTAAAATGAAAACTAGAAATATAAAAATAAAAGCTAATTCAAAACATAAACAAAATTATAATCATGTATAAATAATTAAATAACACTAAAACTGAATTAAAAATGTATTTAATCTAAATAGTAAGATTTAAAAAAAAAAATTAATAGCAATGACACATTATTTTATATTTTATATAAATGATTAATACAGCTAAATAGATGATTTCTGAGTTCAGAGTTTTTCTCTCTTTTTCTTTCTTTCCTAATCTCTCTTTTGTAATATAGTTTTACTTTTGTAAAGTAAAATGATGCTGGTAATGTTATGTATACAACATGTTTTGTTTCCCATATTATATCTGAAAATAAGACTATTAAAAAACAATAAAAAAACACATTTCAAAATTTACTAAAACATTACATATTAAACTAAAATTAAAAATATAAAAATAAAAGCTGATTCCAAATATAACTAAATCTATAATAGTATATAAATACTAAAATAACTGTTTTGGATGTAGCTTATTTCCAGATTTTCAAATAGTTGTATCTCAGCCAAATATTGTCCAATCCTATCAAACCATACATCAATGGAAAGATTATTTATTCATCTTTAGGATTATGTATAAATCTCAATTTCAAAAAACGGACCCTTATGACTGGTTTTGTGGTCCATGGTCACATATGTGTGAGTGACTGCTCACCCAGCACAGTGAGGCCGATGACACCGATATTGCGCCCCCCGCGGTCGGGCAGGTTGTTGACCAGGCACTGGTATGTCCCCGTGTCCGACAGCTGCGTGTTATTGATGAAGATCGAGGCACTTGTGCTGGGCATGGTGGAGACGAAGCCCACGCGCCCGTTCATGTGATTGGCTAAACTGAAGACCTGCCCACCCTGATAGATGATCACCTGCCAACAACACAAACACAATCATTATCATACATCATTTATGCTTTATGCAGGTTCTCAGGTCAAACAGATCATGCATAACGCTGTGTGCACTGCGGACTGAAAATATGACTATTGAATCAAGCAAATGCATGTGTGACTCTGGAGCACAAAAGCAGTCATAAGTAACACAGGTATATTTGTAGCAATAGACAACAATACATTGTATGGGTCAAAATTATCCATTTTTCTTTTATGCCAAAAATCATTAGGATATTAAATAAAGATCCTGTTACATGAAGATATTTTGTAAATTACCTACCGTAAATATATCAAAACTTCATTTTTGATTAGTAATATGCATTGCTAAGAACTTCATTTGAACAATTTTAAAGGCAATTTTCTCAATATTTTGATTTTTTTGCACCATCAAAATAGTTGTATCTCAGCAAAATATTGTCCTATCCTAATAAACCATACATCAATGGAAAGCTTATTTATTCAGCTTTCAGATGATGTATAAATCTCAATTTTGAAAAATGTACCCTTATGACTGGTTTTGTTGTCCAGGGTCACATATTTAACATTAAATAAATGTTTAGTAAATGCAAGAAAGACCACACATTTATTTATATAGCACAGACTGTTTCAAGCAGCTACATGGAAAAAAAATATAGTGTTATTATTGTAAAATTCATCAACTATAAAACTAATTTCAGCTGAAAAGCAACTCTACAGAAGACAATAGCTTTATTATCCAGCCAATTCAGTTCAGTTTTTTCTTCTCATCTGATAATCAATATGTTCAATAATATTTCCTGAATATTAATTGTCTTTTAAGCCCCAAATGAGCAGCCAAAGGCCACAGTGACCAATCACAAATCAGTATGCAAATATTGCAATGACATCATCACTGTTAGTGGAAGTAGCTGATTTTGAAAGCTGAATATTTTAATGCAAATCACATGAAATCAAACTTTAATCTTTAATATGAATGTTACAGATGCAGAACCAAGGGTTAAACTATGAATTCAATGTGGAAAATTGCAGAGCAGAAAAATGTGGAGAGCTATTTAAATTAAACTGATACAATTAATGACAAAGTTATTTTAGTATAATTGATATATTTATAGTTTATTAAATTAATATTTTGAATTAGATTTTATTTTTATATTTTCAGTGTTCATTCTAATTGTAGTTAATAAATTGTATTATTTATTTATTTTGTTTTGTAGTGTATTTGCCATTTTTATCTGGTTTTAGTTATTTTAGTACTTCAATTTAAATTAAATAAAAATGAGAAATGATTTGGCAAGTAGCTAAAATAAAGAAAGTTTTTATATATTTTATTTTATTTCAGTTAATATTTATTTTATTTCAAGTAATGAAGTTTGATTGTAATTTTAGTTAACAGTAATAAAGCTGGGCAAAGCAAGTTGAGATATATTTGTAAGACAAATTTATTTATTTTCTTTAGAATAATGTGCAATGATGAATTTAAAAAGTCAACTTTGATGTGTGATGTTAAAAAGCGAGTATTAACATGTATAAATAAGATAAAAACAAGGATGCATTTTATTTTCAAAATGATTAATTATTGAAATTGTTTAATTATGCAGCATTTTGAGCAAAGCTTTGGTCATTCTGAGCGTCAGCATGTCCATCAGACGCTCGTGTAGAAGAAGAGCTGCTGGAATATTCAACACAGAGTATAAAGCATTTTTAAAGGACTTTGATCTTTGTTAGAAGCTTCTGTGATCTGCCACTTTAAAAGAAACCTGCCTCAGTGTGTGTGTGTGTGTGTGTGTGTGATCATGGGAGGGTTTCAGTGGCCTTCGAGAGCCTGAATGATCTCACACATACACACACACACACACACACACACACACACACACACACACACACACACACACACACAGTGTTTTTGAGCCACAGTAAATGATGCTGTCATGGACTCTGAGCTTCTTACACACAAATGAACAGGCAGCACTTCAGCTGAGATGAATCGAGACGAGCCCCGCAGCCAGCGTGTGTGTGTGTGTGATATGAGCTGTGTAATAAGAAAAGATGGGAGTGATGTATAGGTATACATGTCAGTAAAAGAAAAATGAGTGTTGCTCTAATGCATGTTATCAGCCGCCTAATTCTTCAACATAACGTCTCAATAGTGCATGTTATGGATGAGCTCTTATTAGTGCTGTTTGCTAAGCCATGCATCACTAGTGCTCACAGCAGCTCGCTAATATCTTCTGAATATTAATTACCTTTTAAGCCCCGACTGAGCAAAGACGACAGTGACCAATCACAAATCAGTATGCAAATATGACACTGACATCATCACTGTCAGCTCAAGTAGTTTGATTTTGAAAGTGAAAACTTTAACAATGCAGATTCATTGGAAGCTTTTCAAGCTTTAATCTTTAGTTTGAACTTTAATTTAAATAAGTACATTTCTTAAATTATGGATAAGCTTTTATTAATATGGAAGCCCATTTCCACCACAGATTAAAAAAAAAGAAAATGGTAATAGCGATTTTTATTTCACACATTTTTTCTTGTAATTCTGAGATGTAAACTCAGAATTAAAAATGTTTCCCTTGCAATCCAGATTGTATATCTCACAATTATGACATTTTTTCCTCAGAATTCTGCGTTTGTTTAATCAAGTTTATATGAATGAATGAATATATCTTGCAATTCTGAGAAAAAAAACGTCAGAAATGCAGAATTGCAGTAAAAAAAAAAACTAAATGTCTTACTAAAACTAAAACTAAAACAAAACAATTTTTTTACTTGAAATAAAATAAACAATAAATGAGATAAAAAAAAAATAAAAAAAAAAAAAAATCTTAAATTTATTTTAATTGCAAAACTGAAATCAAAATGAATAAAAACTATAAAGACATTAAAAAACTAATAAAAAATAAAACAGCAAAATTACTAAAACTTTAATTAAAATTAAGGTTACTTTTTAAAGATGTCCTTGTTACAGTGTAATTATTCATTTAAGTACTGAGCAATATTAATTAACTACATATACTTACTATATGGTTAGGGTTAGGATTAGGGTTCGGCTTAGGGTTATTTGCATGTAATTATGCATAATTTATTGTTATTATAATAGGAAGTACATGTAACACATGTAACAAGAACACATTAAAATAAAGTGTTAGCAAAATTAAAATAAAAACAGAAAATATAAAAATAACACTAAAGAGCTAAAACTAAGTTGATTTCCACACATTGGTTTGCAGTGAGATGAAAGGAGGTCATCATGTGTGTGCAGATGGTCATCAGCGTTAAGAACTGACTTGGCCTCTGCACATCACGAGCTGCCAATCATTAAGCCCCTCCCCCATTCAGTCTCTTCACTGATTCAGTCACTTCATGACACGCTTGTGGAGAAACATGCATAAATATGACAGCATAAAATATTCCTATTCATAAAATGTGCAAAATAGTTTTACTAGGAATAAATGCAGGCACTAGCTGAACTTGCAAATGAACAAAGCAGAAAGGATTTGGTGTTGAACCTGTACACACACACGTCTTAATCTGCCGCTGAACGCAGAAGATTACAGCAAACACAGATGGACGTGAAGAGATGGTGATCTGATCAGAAGCAGGTCAGACGGCTGATAGCATGTGTTTTTATCATAAGCTCAACATATCCTAAAGATATGCCACTGTAAATCCCTCACCTATATGAAGCGCTGAGCATGCTGGGATACAGACGACATGCAGATGCACTGCAGTTGCTCCTAAACAAATTCAAAGCATTCATATTTTTGTCACATTACTTTGATTATGGGAATAAATATTTTTTTGCATTTTTAATCAAATTTTGCAAAAAAAAAATCTTAATTTTTGGAAGCCAGATTAAAAGATGAGTTGAAAGGAAACCATTAAAACGCCTTTTAGTTCTTCACACTGGAACAGAGAGACATGTTGAGTGCAGTGCATTGTGGGATACAGTACTACAGTGTTACATATATTGCAAATGCAGTAGTTATTAGTATGCATTAGTCATAAAAACCATTAAAAACCATTTTCAGTAATTGAAATATAGCTAAATATAAATATATTAGATGGAAAACTTAAACTTGAAGAACTTGAACATCCAAAACATTCGAAATATTGCCTTGGAAACTAACTGAAATACGTTTAAAAAACGCAATAAATAATATTAAAATAAAAACTAATAAAAAAAATATTAGTTTTGTTTTTAACAAATATAGTTTTTCAAATATTTCTATTAAAAATATTTCCATTAAGCACGACAAAATTACTAAAACTTCAACTTTATTAAAACTAAAATTAGAACAATAAAATTTAATTTAAGATATTAATGAATACTATAATGGTAAATAAATAATAATAAAATAACACTGTTTAGCATCTAATTATGCTGATTAGATAATAGTGTAAACTGATGTGTAGCTGTATAATTATGGCGTGTGTGTGTGTGTGTTTTGTGCTTGTGTAACGAGCAGCTGTTGTATCCTGGCCTGTGCAGCTCTGGGTTAATTAGTGCAGAAGATTCGTTTGTTGTGCATGTTATGTTGAAACAGTTGGAGGCAGGTGTGTGTGTGTGTGTGCGCGCTTAGGTCACATACAGAGTTACAGACAGGTAAGTATATGTACGTGTGTGTGTGTGTGTGTGTTTGGGATATCTTCACAGAGTTACACACAGGTAAGTGTGTGTGTGTGTGTGTGTGTGTGTGTGTGTATGGGTAGCAGGTGAATAGGGTTTGGCCTGCAGTCATTCATGAAAATAAATCAGACGGAATCAAAGGCTGAGGCCATAAACCTGTGCTCTGTGTTTAAAGCCCTACTAAAGCTCACGCCGCTCATGTCCGAGGCCGAGCTTTAACATGAGCACGTTACCCAGAGGGCAGTGCCCAGATGTGTGTGTGGACAGTACAGGTAAAGAAAAGACATCAAGATGAGTTTGCAGCACGTGAACTTCAATGCATCTCAAACCAACCCAAGTGTGTGTTACTTTCCCAGCTAACAGAAATCTGTTCTAGCAATGTTTTGCTAATGTACACATTTATGAAAACATTATTTTTGATGTTCTTTGAAAAGTGAAAACATCCAGTTTTTTTTAAACGTTTTTTCTTGGTTATGCAAATGCCAATTGAACATTCCATTGTATAATTTTCCAAACATTATGGGAATGTTACTGTTGAATGTAGTTACATTTAAAAAACAAAAAAACATTTAGACAACATTTAGACAAACACCTGCCAATGGCCAGTGACTTGAGAAAATTTACCGGGCGGCCATAAATAATTTTGACCAGCCATGAAACTGTATGTGTATTATTTTATTAAAAAACAGGCAGAACTAATTAGGGAAATGCATCTAATTGCAATTGTTATTAAATGTTTGTTTGTTTGTTTATTTATTTATTTATTATACAGAATAAATTATTAATATTAAATACTTATAGTGCTATTTCTTTTTGTTATTTTTATAATTTAAATAACTAATAATCATAATAATAATAATAATAATTATTATATTATTAGTAGTGGTGTCAAAATTATCGCGTTAATGCAGGAGATTAATTTTTTCAGATTAACGCGTAAAAAATATTTAACGCAATTAACGCAGGGGCGGGGCTAGGGTTGGCCACCCCATTCACAACTGCTGCCTCTGTCTCTTTTTTCTTGAAAAGGATTGCGTTTATTTAGATGCAGAACGTCTTTATGACCACATCAAACGGGAGACGTTTCAGATGCACGCTCTAACGTCACCTCTGTGCCAGGCGCGAGTCAAACGAGTGCGTAAAAAATACTGTGCTCGTAGCGCGCGCTCTTCAAATACACGCACAAAGGTGCCGGCGCGCGCTGTAGCCTGTATCATTTCATATCAAACAGCAAAAGAAACTACGTGCATGCAATGTCCTAGTTATGCCGTCAGTTAAGGCATGAAGTAACCAAAAAGGATTAAAACTGTGTGCATGCATGCAATATGTTATATATGCGTCACATTTAAGAACATGTCTCTGAAATGGTTTTAAAAACTGTCCTGAGGCACCCCAGCACTGTCTCCCTCATCTAACACCCGATTCAACTCGTCCGCTCATTAGTAGAGACTTTAAGACCCGGGGCCAGTTGCATAAACTTAGCCCCCATGTTAAGACTGTGTCTTAAGAACTAGTTTGACCAACTAGCAGTTGCCAAGAGGTAATCAGTCTTACTTTCCCTACAAATAAGACCAATCTACCTTTTCATAACTGATTTGAAAAATGTAGGACCAGTCTTGAAGAAAAAAAATAGATGACTAACTTTTTAAGACTAGTCTAAACAGTTTATGCAACCGGCCCCTGCTGAAGTGCGTCAGAAAAGGTGCAGAGAGTTCTGAGAAAATAAGATGCATGTCAGATCCGTGGCACTTTCAGCAGCAGCAGCTTTTAAAGCAATAGCAGGCAAATAAGATAATAACCAGCTGCTGTGATGTCTATTAATCCAAGAACAAAAGAAAAAAGAGGAAATCAATAACTTTTACAGCTTTAAGGGGTTCATCTATATTTAATTTAGAATTTAGTGTTTGGTTACTATTCATTTTCTGTATATTTCTGCTGAAGGGCACAGGTAGCTAAATATGTCATTTATTATAATATTATAATTCGTGTGAAGATTGTTTTAAATTCACTTAAATTAGAAGTTAAGTCTAATAAATATTAAAATTGATAGCTGTCAATTATACTGTAATGCTGAATGGCTACAGTCAATGGTTAAATATTAAGGGGAAAAAATATTTTATAGAGACATCAGTAGTATTGATATCAGTGATGCTGGCCTTCAATCATAAAAAAGATGCCATTAAAGAAATATAAAAAATGTATTGTCTTTATGTTGTTTGTACATTGTACATTTGAAGATTGAATGTGAAATTATAGCAATATAAAAGTATATTTAAAAACTTTAATGTTAGGTGGGATTAATCGCGATTCATTTTAGAAAAAATTGCGATTAATTAGTATTTTTTTTAATCGACTGACAGCACTAATTATTAGTTATTAATAATAAATATATTATTAGTAGTATTATTAATAATAGTAGTAGTGATCAATAGTGATCAGTAGTAGTTAATAAAATTATAAAAAATAAGAAAATATAAAATAAGGTAGTATTTACTAATAATATTAATATTAATTTTATAATAATATAATTATATTATATAATTATTAATAACAATAATTTCTTTTAATTGTATAATTTTAATTTATAAAATAATAATAATAATAATTTATTTAATAATAATAATTATAATATTTCAATATTATTATTATTATTATTATTACTAGTAGTATTATTATTTTATATAACAACAGTACAATATTTATTTAGAATACTAACATTCAAATGCAAGTATTGTAATTGCAGTTTTTTAAAGTAAATAAAAAAATATAAAAAATAACAACAACAACAATAACAACAACAACAACAACAACAACAACAACAACAACAACAACAACAATAATAATGCATTCTCAGGCATTGTTAGAATTAATAAAAAAGTTACTGGCCAACTGGTGAGCAACACTCTTTCATATACTCTTCAACACTAATTTTTACTCTCATTTGGTGCTTGGCGAGTGTTAATTTTAAGCTTTGTGTGATTATACCTGCTATTTTTAAAAGGCTTCAAATGTTGCTGATCCAATCAGATTTTAGCACCGTTAGTCGTGCTGAGTTGTTCAGGTGTGAATTCTTGACCTTTCATGTGTAAAATCAGCTCTAGATCTGAATAACTACAACAGCAAACACGTGATGTACGAAACCGCTTGCAGAGCTGTTCTCTAATTAGCTTTCAGAAAAATAAAGAAAAAGCTACAAACAACACTGTGCAGTTTTACTTGCGTGTAATTGACCGTTCTCAACGAGGTAAGTCTCATTAGTCTGGTACTAATGAACATGCTGCTTGATTATATTCTAATATAGTAGTCCTAAACAAACAATCATTAGAACAGCCTGCGAAAATAATTACAGCCTTTTTCTGGTGCAGTGACCCGGGTTTGCAGTTTCTCTTGATCTTACTTGTTTATTTGCCATTTCAGTATTAATACTCCAGCAGTAAATATGGGAATGTTTGTGGTCATTCTGGCACGTGTTTACGGGGCGCTGAACTGCATCCATGCACAAAGTCAGATGACGGTCATGATTTAAGTAAATGAATCACTGGCTCCGTTCCAGCGCCTGACCTACACACTCATGATTTCTGCCCTTCGCTTCAGCTTTCTCAGTCCGTTAATGAAAACAGGGAAGGTGCAAAATCTCAACAGGATGTTTACAGTCACATGCTGTCTTGAAAGAGAGACTTGAGAGGGAAAAAAAACTAATGTACTAAAAGTGGAAACTATGAAATGTGAAAAAGATTGTGTTAACACTCAATCAACACTGCAAGCAACAAAATTACATCATTCCTATTTAAATCAGTGAAGGTGTCTATACTTGAACTCGCATTCAAGCAAATGAATGTGTTAAAAAGAAAGATTCCTAATAATATCATTGCTCGCTTTTCATTTTCCAATTAACCCTCCCAATGCATGCAGCTCAGATTTGACCCAAAAATTAAAAAACTATACAAAAGTCATAGTTTTTAGTAAAATAAAAAATACATAGAAAATGTGTAAAGACTATCAAAAAAACATTTATTTTTTCCTGATTTTTTTAAATGACATTTTAAGAGATATAACCATTTTAAAAAATAGTAACACCTTTTGCATTCTGGGTCAATTTTGACCTGGGAATCAACTGAGGCTTTATGCATGATGTTATTTAGACCTTTTGTACATCTATGGAGCTAGATTACTCTCAAGAAGACTTTTGTAAATTATATTTAGCCTATTTCCCATAAATCACACACTTTTGGGACTGAATTTCACTCCACCGCTACATATTGATGAACCACTGCAGCATGAAAAATTGATCTTTTTCATCTGAAATTCTACGTTTATGCAAGTAAAATTTATATATTTAGTTTGAAAACCTTTCAGAGTAATATTGATGTTGTTTTGTTAGAAAATGAATATGTAGGTTTCATAAATTGACATGAGTAATAATGAGTAATAAGCGTAAAGGAATTTAATTAAATAAAAGTCAATTCTCAATTTATATCTTCATATAAATTTCATATAATGATATATTCAAACACAATTTCTCAAAAATATTCAAAATATGTTTTTCTTGCATCACACCAATTTTGAAAGAATTTCCCAAATTTTTAATAATAAAAATGGAGGTTAATATAGTAAAAACATGATAACACTGTAAAACATTTAAATCTTTGCACATTCACTTGTTGCTAAGAAGTTATTAATCAGATGCAATATGGTTTTAGCTGAAAACATATTAAGTTATGAAGCTTACAGACCACCAGGTCAAAAAAGTTGCATGCCGACTGTAAAATGCATTGGCAGGGTTAATCCTTATGGATATAATCAAGCACTTTCCTAAATTGTTTCCCGCTGAACTCCAATACAGAGCACAATATGGATGTTAAATGCATGCGAGTGTGGTTGAGGTCAGTATATCTGTGTGTGGTTTGGTTTATCACCTGCTCTGGCTGGTTGGCGTTGGCCAGCGGCGTGACCATCCATATGATGTAGAGATTATTGAGGGCGGCGCTGGTGGAGAACGTACAGGGCAGGACGGCCTGCCTGACCTCTAGCCACCTGAACACTGCTCTGACTCACCGTCACTTCCAGCGCATGCACACACACTGAGGAGAAAACACACACACACACACATCAGTCAAATAACTGTATACAACTCACCAAACACCGCCAACAGGGTAAAAAATCAAAGTCAAAGTCAAAAGTCAAAGTCTGCTTTATTGTCAAATCTGCCACATGTACCATACATACATACAGAGAATTGAAATTGCGTTACTCTCTTACAAAAATACACACAACTCAATTATTGAGAACGATAATAATACAAAAATATACAGTCAAACTAAAAATGATTCAGACACCGGATATGATTTTTTTACTTGCAGGACACTAAATATTTTTAAGTGAGGATAGCAAAATAAAGTAAACTGTGACATATTATACCCAAACATTCTTCATACAGTGGAGCACCAGTAAAATTGATCAAAAATTATTCAGATACATGACCTGAGCATGTTTTGCTTAAGTGTTTTTTCTTTAATTGCTAATGTGATCTTTTTACACACAGACTGAACAAAATGAAGCATTGCTTGGTAATTGGTTGAGCTAAATTGGTTTTATCTAATTGTGTTCTTAAATTTAACAGCTGACAGCTATTCAACCCAATTCATCAAAGTTATCTGGACATTATCGAGATGAATTTGATCTGACACAGTTTAACTCTGAGTTCTTGTCATATTTTATTACCATTTTCTAAACTATAGCGAATAAACTGTGATAATGTGAGAAATGTTGAAGGTGTCTGAATAAATTTTGGGTTGACTGTATAAAACACACAAAAATACCCCTCAAATGTGTGTTGTTTTATTCATTTCTTCATACAGATGTTTTTGGATAGCAATAAATTCAGCAAATATTATTAGTTTAAATGATATTGCCTTGTGTTCAGCTTTTATTAATGCTTAAATACATTCAGTGTTTAGTTATATTATTCCTCACAAATATGTTAATTAACTTTTAATGTAAAACAGTTGTAAAAATGTTAACAAATTACAGTAAAACTTTAACACTGAAACAACATTTAATTCTAAAAGCTTGTAAAAAGGTTACAAAATATGGTAACACTTCACAATAAGGTCCCATTAGGTAATATTAGTTAATGCATTAACTAACATTAACTAATAATGAGCAATTCATCTGTTATATCTTTGTTAATGTTAACTAATAAAAATACAACTGTTCATTGTTAGATTATTTTAGCTCAGGTCCATTAAATAATATTAACAGATACAATGTTTTAATAAATAATAATAATATATTAAGAAACCAAAATTAAAATGTACATTAATAAATGCTATAGAAGTATTTTTATTGTTAGTTCATGGTAACTAATCTCATTAACTAATGTTAGTGTAAAGTTTAACCCAAAATGCTTAGAAATCAACATTGAAATTTTGAAATAATATTAACAGATGCAACTTCTGATTATAATAATATATTAAGAAATGTTAAAATTAAATTAACTATGGTTGATAAACATTTTAGAAGTATTTCTCATCATTAGTTCATGTTAACTAAAGTAAAAAAATGAAACGTTATTGTTAAGTGTTACCAAACATACTTATTGCCATTTTGAAATAATATTAATATATTTACCTTACAATTTTAATAATGTAATTGTTTAAATTAACATAAAGAATAATACATGTTTCAGAAGTACTTAGAAATCAACATTTAAATTTTGAAATAATATTTACAGATGCAACTTTTGATTTTAATAATGTATTAGTAACATTTTTAATTAGCATTAACTAAGATTAATAAATGTTAACACACAAAACCTTTTTGTAAAGTTTTACCCAAAAAAAATACTCATAAATCAACCCTGAATTCTGAATTTTAAAAAGACATTGAAACAACATCGCAGTATCAATGTAGATTAAATAAAAAAAAAAAAAAAAAGGTCACATCCTGTTTTGATGGTGTGATTAGGTCAAACACAATCACCATGTCAACTGATACACACTCAAGGCTCATGTTTGCATGAGCTAAACACATTAAACGTCTTAAACTGGGTTACCTCCTCAGAGGTCTGTGGGTGTTATCTGAACTCAGGCTCATTATGATCTGCAATCAAAATATATCATCTACAAACACATGCTTTTAACAGGTGCAGTTATTTATTTAATGCTATTAATGGTTACATTGTTTATTTTAAAAAAACCACATCCTCCTGAATTTGATTGGATTAGTATCTGCATGAACAGCACAATGTCTCTAATTAGGAGAGATAAACGGGCTCGTGTTTCCCAAGCCTCGTTAACACAATATCACATGATGATCATCTGGCCAATCACGTGGGAGGAAGTCAGATCCCCACCAGCTGCAAGTCATCAGTGAGTGACAGTTCAGAATGGAATACTAACAAACTGCACAGGATAAACTGTATACTACTTAAAGGAATAGTTCACCTAAAAAATAAGAAATGTAGCATTCCATCAGTGTCTCAGCAATGGATGCACTGCAGTGAATGCACTCACCCTCAGTCCATCCATGATGTAGACGAGTTTGTTTCTTCATCAGATTTGGAGAAATGTGTCATTGCATTACTGTCTCAGCAATGGATGCTCTGCAGTGAATGGGTGCCGTCAGAATGAGAGTCCAAACAGCTGATAAAAACATCACAATAATCCACAAGTAATCCACACCACTCCAGTCCATCAGTTAACATCTTGAGAAGACAAAAGCTGAAACAAATCCAGCATTAAGACGTTTTTAACTAAAATCCGAGTCCATAATCCACAATAAAGTCCATCTATATATTTGTTTAGAGCATGTTTTGGACTGTTTTGGCTTGTAAACGGTGCTTGATCTGTGCAGATTTCTCTCCTGATTCAGACCAGAACACTTTTTTACTGCAGGAAGTGTTATTATAGATTATGGACTATTACTCTTTAACTTGTTAATGATGGATTTGTTTCAGCTTTTGTCTTCTCAAGATGTTAACTGATGGACTGGAGTGGTGTGGATTACTTGTGGATTATTGTGATGTTTTTATCAGCAGTTTGGACTCTCATTCTGACGGCACCCATTCACTGCAGAGCATCCATTGCTGAGACAGTGATGCAATGACACATTTCTCCAAATCTGATGAAGAAACAAACTCGTCTACATCATGGATGGACTGAGGGTGAGCACATTTTCAGCAAATTTTCATTTTTGATTGTACTATTCCTTTAAAAGAAATGGAAGGTCAAGTCGAGTGCATTGCATTCTGGGATATAGTTTCTCATGCAGTTAGTCTGAACTCCATTGTGAACATAACTAATACATTTCACAGATCCTAATTACTGTCAAGCTCAAATGAATCCACAAAGGATCCTCACACACATAATCTCAGCGCTGTGGATCATGTTGTAATCCAGTTTCATACTCAGAAGCGTTCAAAGCCCACCAGACTACAGCTGCATTCTGTCAGTCAAATTAAACACTCGCGGTCCTCTCCTCTGAAACGAAGTCTAATAAAACAGACTCATGCATTTCAAGTTGCAAACCTGCAACTTTTTTAAAAGCAGCATGTGAAACCGTATGCAGTATGCCATGATTACATAGTATATCTATGTAAAAGAGCAGTACAACAGTCACATGATCTCATATGAGCATCTTTAATTCAGTGTGAGTCCAATTATCACCTTTGAAATAAAAACACTGAATGCAAAAACAAATTGCAAAGTTTAAATTATTTGGCTAAAATGTATTTGCTAATAAAAGATTTTTAAAAATTATTTTATTTATCATCTAATCTAATTATATCATTACATTAATTATCACCTTTGAAATAAAAATGATAAATGCAAAAAAAAAAATGCAAGCTTTAAATTGTTTTGCTAAAATGCATTTGCTAAAATTCTAGTAAACGATTTTTAAAAATGTATTTTATTATCTTACCTTAATTATATTATTTTATTAATTATCACCTTTGAAATAAAAATGGCAAATGCAAAAATAAACAAATAAATAAATATTTCCAATTTTTATTTAGTGTAAAAATGTATTAACTTTTGGCAACAATGAGTCAAGAAACTGATGTTAAACATTATTAACTTTTTTGCATTTTTTATTTAGTGTCAAAAAATTGACATGCTAAAATTTTAGGTGATCATTTGTAAAAATTATAGGTGATCATTTGTAAAAATTATAGGTGATCATTTTCACTATTCATTTGTCTCGCTGTTTGGAAGTCACATACAAAAAATAGCAAACAGAAAACATTTTCCATTTTTAATTTAGTGTAAAAATGCATTAACTTTAAGCAGTCTGATCAAACAAAAAGTCAAGAAACTGATGTTAAAAACTGTAGCTGATATTGCCTACAGTTCATTTCTTAAAATGTAAATGAAGGTCACATCAACAACAAAAAAAATCTATTAAATGTGCATTTTTAATTTTGTGTAAAACTACATTTAAAAAGTCTGCTCAAACAATAAACATTAAAATTGTAGCTGAAATCGCTGTTCATTTGTCACAATGGAAATGGAAGGTCACACCAATTATCACCTTTGAAATAAAAAATGCAAACAAATTTTTTTTTTAATTTAGTGTAAAACTGCATTAACTTTGTCAGTCTGCTCAAACAACGAGTCAAGAAACTGATGCTAAACTGTAGCTGATATAGCTTACAGTTCATTTGTTACACTGGAAGGTCACATGAAGTGCACAGCATTGTGGGATACAGTATCTCACACTGTTTGCTCTGTTGCAAATGGCATATTTTGGCAAACACAGAAGGTCATCTGGGTATTTATTTCATGCATACAGAAAATGTGCACACTGCATACTACAGAAATAGTCCTAGTTTTATTTTCCATATATAGCCTCAGTGATCTTCCTCCAGTGAGAAGTACTGTATTCTGCAGTGAGTGAGAGTGCGTTTCTACACGAATTCTCCAGAGAAAAACACCATCCGTCTCTCTGCAGGCTGCCGGGAATAAAAGAGCACTCTGACACCTGCTTAGTGTGTTTCTGTATTTATGGAGAGGAGCTCCGTCTCCATCGCTCACCTTTAATTAGGAAAGTCACCTCGCTCGGCCTGGAGTCTCCTGCAGGGGTTTGGAGAGAGCAGCCGCTCCGCTCCTTTACTCTACTAATGTCAACTTTTGTGTTTATTAATGCAGGAGAGTCCCGCCCCAGAGAAAGAGAGAGAGAGAAAGAGATAACGGAGGTGGATCTCTCTCCATCTCATTCTTCTGGACTCTCTTTCATGAATGTGTTACAGTGAACAATTCAAGCATGAAAACAGACAAGATCATCTGTGATCATCTCTTATGAGAACTGATTATGAATGAAACTTGATTGTGTTTCAACACTCTTCCTCAAATACAGAATAAGAATAAATACAAATAAGATCAAATAAGATTAAATATAAATACAATTTAAAATAGAATAAGATATAAAATAAGTTCAAATAAAAAATATAAAACAATAATAAATAAGTAAAATGTAAAATAGAATAAATAAGATATAAAATAAAAGTTAATGTAAATAAAATAAGAATAAATATTAATAAGATGAAAAAGTATAAATATAAATAAAATGTAAAATAGAATAAATACGATATAAAATAAGAGTTAATATAAATAACATAAAATAAGTGTAAATATGAAGAAAATGTAAAATAGAATAAATAAGAAATGAAATAAGAGTCAATATAAATGAAATATAGAATAAATATAAACAAAATGCAAAAGAATAATTAAGGCATTTTATATTTTATTTATATTAACTATTATTCTATAAGAATAAATCTAAATAAAATATAAAATGGAATAAAGATAAAATAAGAATAAATATAAATAAAATGTAAAAGAATAATTAAGGTATTTTATATTTTATTTATATTAACTAATATTTTATACGAATAAATCTAAATAAAATCTAAAATAGAATAAATAGGATAAAAATAAGTGTTAATATAAAATGCCAAATAAAATAAATAAGATGTAAAATAAGTGTAAATGTAAATGAAATACAAAATAGAATAAATAATATGTAAAATAAGAATTAATATAAATAAAATGCAAAATAAGAATAAATATAAATTAGACAAAATATGAATAAATCTAAATAAAATATGAAATAGAATAAATAAGATATAAAATAAGAGTTATAAAGTGTTAATATAAATAAGATGTAAAACAGTTTGACATCATGAACACACAGAAGATCATCTGTGTATTCTGCTTCTGATAATCTTATATCATAAATAATGTGACATTTGACAGGCACTTTATTACTGTGACACATGGAGGAGTTCGTCTGAACGAATCACATGCAATTAAACAGAAAGAAGACAGATTACAGCCAAATAATCCATTCAAACGATGCTAATTTAATTCATCTGCATTGAATAATTGATATTTATGACATTAAGAAATTTTACATTGCTAATTAATTTAGTTTTACATAATGCGACACGCACACTCGTTCATCACACAGTCTGGGAATAAATGAGAGGAAGGAAGTGACTGTGAGGAGCCACTGGAAAAACAGAATAAAACTACTAATTAATATTTCACAAACCAACAAAGTGAGTCTGCCTCAGGACTCACACACACACACACACACACACACACACTTCAAAGCTCTGGGTTTGTGTGTGTTTCCTGCTACATTTGATCACCTGAGGAAAACACACTCACAGATGAGAACAAACAGACCAAACCTCTTCATCCTCATGTTCTGTTTGACCACCGCACACTTTTAATAACTCAGAAACTCCGATCATTTTCACTGAAGTCTCAGTCTGATGCTTCAAAACTTTCCTGATCTTATGAGAATTGATTATAAATGAAACCTGATTACTTTTCAAACATTGTTCCTGTTTTGTTAATCTCAAACATAACATAAGAATAAATATAGATAATATGTGAAGTAAGAATAAATATAAATAAGATGTAAAACAAGAATAAAAATAAATAAAATGTATAAAGAATATCTAAAATAATAATAAATGTAAATAAAAATATGTAAAAATAATAATTGAAGTTGAAGCAAGAATGAATATAAATAAGATGTAAAATATAAATAAAATGTAAAACAATAAAAAAGACTAAAAATAAGAATAAATATAAATAAGATTGCAAAAAAGAATAAAAATAAATAAAGTGTAAATGAAATGTCTGATTATGGTCAGGTGAACCAGAAACCAGCATCATCATACAGAGCTTCCTCAAAACTGATTAGTTGACTAGTTGTTCAGGCAGCTGACTAGTTGGTTTTTAAAATATTTCATTTTGCCCATTTTCAGACATAAATCAAGACAGAAAGTGAATCTAAACAGAACATGAGGGCCAAATCAAAAAAAAGATGCACATACTGAAAATAAATAATCAAATGATGCTGGGCTTCTTCTGTAATGGCACTGTTTGCCCTGGACGACATTACAGACAGATTGAAGTGTGTGTGTGTGTGTGTGTGTGTGTGTGTGTGTGTTAAAGGCTGAACTGATCCAAAGTCACAGACAGATGGAAACGTCACCATCAGTTTTTCTTTCATATCAGTTCACACGTCCTGAACAAACACAGCGCACCTTTAGTCAAAGCTCTGAAATAAACAGCAGGCCCATCAACCTGCATATAAATAAATCATCCTCACTGTGACAGCTGTATGTGTTTTATTAATATCTCATCTCCCAAATGAGACTCTCTAAAACTGAGTGTAACAGCAGCAAATGATACTGTTTTCAAACAGGTTTCCTGAACCCGTCCATGCCATTGGTCAGTCAAACAGATTATCCCGCCTCCAAACTCACTCCATTGGTTGAGACAGAAGCTGGCATTTTTAGCATTAAAACACTTTAACTTAGTCATATTAAGAAGTCTGCAAGTTCAGCGCAATCTTTAATCACTTCATGTGCCTTAAAAAATCTAAATGATCTAAAAAATGATACTGGTTTATAAAGATTATGAACCTATTAAAAGAGAAAATGTAAAGATGGAAGTGACACTGAAAAAAACCTCCTGCTCCCTTCAGAGGGTCTCTGGCACATATCAAACACACACACACACACACACACACACACACACACACAGCCCATGTTTACAGGATGCTGATCATAGCAAGAAGCCACCTGCTCAATTTGTATCATGAAGAGGGGAAAAAAAATTAGACAAAGCCAACAGAACAACATGAACAACACGATGAACATGCCGGCTGTGTCTCAAAACCAAGCGAACTGCCTTACTAGACATCATTTTTAGGAATTTAATGGGCTTTTAACACTTTAAATGAATCCTGAGGTGTCAGATTTCAAGATGTCACACTGTATATTAAAACCAATGAATAACACACACAGACACACACTAGCTTTCAAAAGTTTTTTTTTTTAAAGAAATTAATACTTTTATTCATCAGTGGTGCATTAAATTGACCAAAAATGACAGTAAAGACATTTATAATGTATTAAAATATTTATATTATAAATAAATGCTTTTCTTTTGAACTTTCTATTCATCTTTGAATCCTGAAGAATAAAATGTGTCTCAGTTTCCACAAAAATATTATGCAGCACGACTATTTTCAACATTGATAATAATCAGAAATGTTTCTTGAGCAGCAAATCAGCATATTAGAATGATTTCTGAAGATCATGTGACACTGAAGACTGGAGTAATGATGCTGAAAATTCAGCTTTGATCACAGAAATAAATGACATTTTAACATATATTCACATAGAAAACAGTTATTTTAAATTGTAATAATATTTCACAATTTTCTACTATATTTTTGGTCAAATAAATGCAGAAAAATCTTATAACCCCATACTTTTGAACACTAGTGTATATTTTGTATTTGCACACACATTTAGTCAGTCTCGGGTAGCATTGTATGCAACATTAGGAACATGACTATGATGCCAAAAAATGTTGCCTAGGTAGGCAGCTATGTTTTATCAGCCAGTGAAGCAGGAAATGATGTCATACTGTAAGTAAAGGTCAGTTCCATGAAGTTCAGTCTGTAACTACTCTGCACAATTCCACTTCAGCAAAAACACATTCAGAGGTCATCTTACACCTTTCCTTTAGTCAGCTAAAACAGGCAACGCTTCATCAGTCCCTCCCACACAGCGTTAAAAATACCCTCTGATCTGAGATCAGTTTAACTCTGTGTTTAACACAGTGACATTAAAGACTCAGATCAGCGTTCATCGCTCACACGCTCCGTCCCAGTGTGACGCTTTCGCTCGCTGTTCACTCCCAAATCACCAATGAGATCACTTTATATCTCAACCGTGTCTCCTGAGAAATCAGATTACATGAAGAGCTCCAGAGAAAAAAATTGAGATTTTACTAATATATTTTTCTGATATTCATTTTTCAGATCGGTTTTGCATGCAAGACTTATTCCCAGATTTACACCCAACACTCAATATGGTACGGTCTTCATTACTTATTAGCATAATAAACAACATTAAAAGAGAGAATTGAAACATTTAAACAAATTGTTTTAAACAAAATCAAATTGATGTAGTTGTTTTTATAGTTGTTTTATATTTATATATAAAATTAACAAATTGTTAATTGCTGCTTTCTTGTAGTTTATTTTTTATATAAAGCTAAAATATTGTTAATATGATTGTTGCTTTGTATAGTTTAATCTTTTATAAAACTACTATTGATTTTTATAGTTTAATAATAAAAAAAGGTAACATTTTAATTATTGTTGCTTTCTTATAGTTCATTTATTATAAAATTGTAAAATATTGTTAATATGATTGCTGCTTTTATAATTTAATATTTTTTATAAAACTGTAACATTGTTAATACTATTGTTGCTTTTTAAAATTTAATCTTTTTATATAACTGTAACATATTGTTAATATTATTGTTTCCTTTTTTAATCTTTTTTTATAAAACTGTAACATTGTTAGTATTATTGTTGCTTTTTATTTTAATATTTTTTGTTAAACTGTAAAATATTGTTAATATTGTTGCTTTTTATTGTTACACTTTTTTATAAAACTGTAAGATATTATTAATATTGTTGCTGCTCTTGTTGGTTTTTCTGTTGCGATACAAAATACAAAGTAAAAACTGAAATATCGGTTCTGCATATCGGTTATCAGACATTTTAACATACCAATAATCGGTATTGATATTGGTTATTAAAAAAATCAATATCAGTCAATCTCTCTTTCTAAAATCTTAGCTTTTTTTCAACTGCTTACACACATTTTCAAAACTTTGCCTCTTTTTTTCAAAACTTTACACAAAAATCCAAGAATTGCACACAAAATGCCTCACATCTCTTGCAAAATGAAGCACTGCATTCAAAATATCACAGACACATCTCAAAAGCAAACATTTGCAAACACCTTTGCCATAATATTAATTCCTGTTAGATTTTTGTGTTACATAGAGAAATGTGTGTTGTGTTTTATGAAATTGAAAACTGAGTCAAAGGCCGAGAATTAGTGTCTGGTTTTGCAGATTTGGTGTGTGCTTCTGCTGTTTGAGTGTCAGCTTTCAGAAATTAAAAAAAAGTAAAGATTTTGTGTGTAAGCAGCTGAATTTTTATTTTTTTTAAACTGCTCAGATACCAAATTCAGATTTCAAAAGTCAAAGTCAAAGTCTGCTTTATTGTCAATTCTGCCACATGTACCGTACATACATACAGAGAATTGAAATTGCGTTACTCTCTTACTCCCTGGTGCATACAGATAACACTAAACACTAACAGTAGAACGCAAGAATACAGATAAGTACAAATCAAATATATATATATACACACCCATACATACACACATACATACACAAATGCAACTATTACAAATAAGAACATGTAGAAAAAAATAAAAATAATAATAATAATAATAAAAAATAGATAAAGTGGCATAAGGCACATGGTAGATAGAGTGCAAACCAGTGAAATAACCAAACAGTGCAGAATATGAATGGTGTAGTGCAAAGAGCTTATTAAGTCTATTCTATTAAAGTGACAAAAAGAGAGCAGTCTTTATTCAGACTGTCAGAAGAGGTGTTTGCTAAGATGGTGCAAGAAACATCGAGCTACATTGTAAAGGTGTAGAATATGAGTCCTGTAAGTATCTTTGTATCTTCTTAGTATCAGAGATCTCAATATGATCTCAAATATTTCTCATCAAATGACGCTCATTTCCATGTTCACTTAAACACTTCCAATGAAATGGAACTGCACTGCGTCTCCTGAGCTTTGAAGGAGCAGCGTCTGAGCGCTGGTGTGATGTGAGATCACTCCTGTTACCTGGCACGTCCGTGGCGTGTTTGGCCGCTATCCCAGGGTGCTTGGCAGGGCAGCCATATTGTGAGGATAAAAATAGCCTCTCTCACTCACGGCACGTTCATTTTGGCGCTGATAAGAAGCTTCCCTGGGCTATCAGGAGGAGTGAGATCTCCTGCTGGACGAGGGTCTTCCTGCGACTGACTCACGACTGCCTGGACCTCTGACAGCTAGTGATGAGAATGAGACTGAAGATACTACAAGAGCTCATATTTTACACCTTTACAATGTTAGTCGATGTCTGCACAATCATTTTCTGTGCTCTCTCTGATTAGTCAGCATGAAAAACATTTACTTCCCTAATGAGACGAGTGAAACACAAACTTTAATGAGAAAAAAAAGTCTTGGGTGGGATTAAAACAACACTTGGTTGAAATCGAGCCAGCCTTGGTTATGTCAGCACTAAATAAAAACACAAATATTCAGATTTTTTTTTTCTCCTATGGAATAAGGTACACTGATGAATCACGGACAACAAGATTCAGATGAAAAAAAAAAAACATGACTGCAATTATTTTAATGTTTAATCAGATCACATTTAAAACTTGAGAAGCAAAATTCCATAAGAGCTGTTTTCTAATTCTGATATATTTTTTAAACTCAATTTCATTATGTTTATTTCTAGATTATTTTATTTTATGCATTATTATTATTATTATTTAAAATGATTCAGTGCACAAACACATTGTGATCAGCACAAACCATGTTCATATTTGTTGTATGTGAACCTATATTTTAATTTACATTGCATAGCTTTCTCCATAGAAAAAATACTGTATTTCTCCAAGAAACTTTCTGATTATCAATGTTGAAAACAGTTAATATTTTTGTGCTGTGATCACAGGATTCTTTGATGAAAGGCTAACAGCATTTATTTGAAATATATTTATTTGATCAAAAATATCTTTGCTAAAAGTATTAATTTCTTTAAAATAAACCTCTGAACAAAGTGCGTTCTTAACAGCATCTCAATAATATTGGAAAAGTTCATTTATTTGTAATTCAACTCAAATGCTTGTGTATTAAATATTACCATTTAGTCTTTGGTTCTTTTAATAAGCTCACATTTAACAAAAACCCACCAATTCACTATCTCAACAAATTGTTTTAAGACCAATAAAAAAAACATTTTTAGTGAATTGTTGTAATATATGTTAAAATGTAAGGCTCCTTTTGCTTTTTATCCATTCGGCGTCATGGAGGTTCAGTGTCACTGCATGATGGAAGCCCAGGTTTCTTCAGTGGTCTTCAGCTCATCTGCATTGTTGGGTCTGGTGTCTCTCATCTTCCTCTTGACAATACCCCATAATTCTCTATGGGGCAGGTCAGGCGATTTGCTCAAGCTAACACCATGGTCAGAACCAGCTTTTGGTACCTTTGGCAGTGTGGGCATGCCAAGTTCTGGAAAATGAAATGCATCTCCATAAAGCTTGTCAGCAGAAGGAAGCATGAAGTGCTTAAGATCTGGTAGATGGCTGCGTTGACTGTGTTGAAAACAGTGGACCAACACCAGCAGATAATGGCAGCCCAAATTCACTGACTTGAAACTTCACACTGACTTCAAGACATGGACTGCCTCTCCACTCTTCCTCCAGACTCTGGGACCTCATTTCCAAATGAAAGCAAAATTTACTTTTCTGAAAAGAGGACTTTGGACCACTGAGTTCTTTTTCTCCACAGCCCAGGTAAGATGTTTGACGTTGTCTCTGGTTGAAGTGGCTTGGTAGCCCTTTTCCTGAACGTCTGAGCGTGGTGACTCTTTCACTGACTCCATTAGTCCACTCCTTGTGAAGATCTCCCAGTGTTTGAATAGCTTTGCTTGACTGATTCTCAAGCTTATATCCCTGTTGCTTGTGCACCTTTTCCTACCCAAATTTTTTCCAGTAACTTTGCATTTAATATGCTTTGTAAGCACTCTGTAAACAGCCACACCTCAGTTACCTTCTGTCACCCTCTTTTGAGGGTGTCATGTTCGTCTTCTGGTTTGCCAATGCAGTCTTCTCATTATTGTGGTTTCAAAGAACAAGAGATACCCAGTATTTAACTGTAGGGATGGTCATTTAGAAACTATTAATTTCTAATATTTTGAGATTATTTTTGACTTTCAAGCTGTAGCTCTAACCAAAATTAAAACAAAAAAACTTTTGAAATGTTTTACTTTAACAGAATCTAAAATATATGAAAGTTTCACTTTTTGAAATAACTTACGAAAAAATTAACTTTTCACAACATTCTAATTTATAATGCACCTGTAATCTATCTCCTAGACTCATCATGTATGTATAAATTCTGTAAAGTACACAAATAAATCCTCATAGTTGGTTGGTTGCAGTCGGTCAGCGTTTCTCATATCAAAGACTCTGCAAAGGGCCAATTAATGCTAAATCTGGATCTCAGGGAGGTTTATTTCTGGTTCAGACTAATGAAATACATCAGCACTTTCACTCTCGGGTTTGAGGGAAACACTCGGGTAACCCCTGCCTGGCCGAGGTCAGCAGAGGTCAAAGGTCATGACCTGGCCCGGAATGTTGAGACAGAATTTAGAACTGAAGCATGTTTAATTTAACGTTACATGCCATGTAATAAATAGTTTTTATTAGTCAAATAGTTTCAAAGTAAATCCAACACCATTTTTTTTAGTGTAGTCTATTTAAAAATCCCAAGTATGAGTGAAACCCTAAAGAGTTAGAGGGTTTCTTGAGTTCCTAGTACAGTGCAATAAAGAATTAACGACTACACAGAAATATCTAGCATGCAATAAATGTTATTTATGAGGATCCATTAGAAGTTTTTGATAAAGACAGATATAGATGTGTAGAGCTGGATCTTCGACTCTTGGCTACGCGTCAGGATTTCTAATAAGGCTCTAATGGCAGCGCTGGGGAAGATTATTACTTTTTTATTAAAGAGAATTGCTGCAGTATTAAGAAGCATGTGCTCCGCTTTGATTTCTAAGAAACGGCCGTGCAAAAGTTTCTGGCCCAGATCTGGAAGGCAGCTGCTCACACGTTTGCAGAATTAGCATTTTTATCTTATTTTAATCGCAGCAAAGTGCGGTCTCTGCTGAAACAGCTGATGTTTTGCTGTGTGTTATGAATGCACGCTGCAGTGTTGATCTGCTCTCTGTTTGCTCTGCTGCAGTGTGTAATGAGAGTCGTACCAGAGCTTTGATTAATGACTTTCATTTACCAAACTCCAATCGCGGTGGAAGACGCACTATAAAGCTGTCGAGTAGTAACAAGACATTATGCAAGCGCTGTGTTCCTGCAGACGTGAGACAGATGTACGTGTGCTTGTACGTGTCAATCAAAACTGTCCTTTACACAGAATACACTGCAAAATTGATTTCCGTACTCCAGTTTTTCATCATTTTCCAGCACAAATATTTAAACATTCTTAAATCAAGATACATTTACTTGAGAAGCAAAATGAAGCAAAAATACATTTTGTTTTCTGAAAACTTTATCAAATTTAAGTGAGTTTGTGTAAAAAAAAAAAAAAAATTTTTTACTTTTGAATTAAGTTTATTTTCCTGACCCCAATAACAGATTTTTTTTATTGTTTTAAACTCAATAAATTTTGAAGATTTTATTTCAGAAATATTCAAAAATGTTAGTAGAAATAAAAATGCTAACTGAAATAAAATAAAATAAAATATAAAAAATAGCCAAAGCAACATTTCACAAATTTCATTTAGTTTAACTTTGTGTTCTAAAATAACAAAAACTGAAATAAAATAAATAAAAAGTATGTAGACATATTCAACAAAAAACAATAACTAATAAAAATGACAAAAAATTATATTATCTTTATATATCAACAATTTTATCAGCATATATAATATACACATTATTTGTTAATTGTTATATGTATGTATGTATATATATATATATCAAATTGTTAATTGTATACTGTTATATGTTGATATTGAATATGCTGACATACTATCAGGGTTATTATAGTTTATTAAAACTAAAACTATATACAAAACATTTCATTAAACTTAAGTGCGACTCGAGTCTAAGTCGCAGATTCGAGTTTCCATCTCTGCTCTATCCACATAATACACAGTAATACACATAATACACAATTTAAAAAAATGACAAACACACACAACAAAATTACTAAAACTTTAAATTTACTAAGAAATTCAAGTGAAATCTGCTCCAAACGTCTGCAAGGAACATTTAAATATCACTGTGTCTTGGTGGAAGAGCCTTAATATTATTTCCATTCTTCACACGCAATCAATTCTCACTAACGAAGAACACAGACTATAAATTGACTTCTTAAGCTGCGTCTGAATCCACCAAAAATCAGTCTGAAGTTGGCTGGGCCAAACGTGACACGTCTCTGGCTGTCGAGCTCCTGTGTGCTGGATGAAGATCAATAAGCAACAGCAGAGGAGAAGGACTGGAATATAAAGAGACCATCGATCCACACGAGTCACAGCAGGCCTTCAGAGCCATGAGAGACGGACGAGTTTCATCCAAAGTGCAACAAACTGCTAGAGCGTGAGTGCAAACGCAACCCGTTCCTCTGAAAACAATACAGATACTAGATGATATTTGCACTACGATAACAAAATAATCATTGAAAATATACATATACATTCAATAAAATATGTTGATATAGTGTTTGTTTAGTATCATTGAGATATTATAGCTTTTATTAAGTTTGTGAATGTTTTTATATTTATATATTTTTAGTTTTCATTTTAATTTTAGTTAAAGTTTTATTATTTTTGTCATTTTTAGTAGTTCTTGTTTTTTTGGAAAATATGTCTATATAGTTTCTTATTAATTTATTTTTATGTTTTTTTTTTTGGTATTTCAGCAGTTTTGGAGCCGATTTCATTTTAAATTGTTAGTAATTTTGTGTTTTGTCTTTTTTTAGTATATATAGTCAATATTTCATTTTATTTTGGAAGGCCAGCAATGAAACTAAATTAAAATGAGAAATGTTACCTTTTTATATTTTATTTTGTTTTAGTTAACTTTTATTTTACTATTTTATTAATAAATAAAAATGTATTATTTTATTTAGATTTTAATTAAGTAAAAATTGTAATGGTATTGTCACGAATCCTGGCCATGATCTTCCGTTCACTCACCACCAGAGGTCACTCCTCCATCACACTTTCACACACCAGAGGTGCACTCACACAGTCACATTGACTATTCACACACCACACAGACAGTTACATATCACCCACGGACTGCATTTCCATCATTCATTGCACTACACCACACAGCTGTCTCAATCACACACAACACACTGAGACCACACCACACATCCCCTACTTAAACCATGGACTTCCTATTCGCCGAGTATTGTAAGCACATATCACCATCCTAGCTGATAGCTACCTTACGGAGCCTATTGTAGTTGTCATAGTCATAGTCATAGTCATAAGTCTTGCCTTGCCTGTTTTGGATTGTGTTTTCCCCTGCCTGGATTATTATTGTGTACCTGGATTGTCTCTCTTTGCCTTGCCCTTTTGGATACTGTTCGCCGATCGAAGACCCACGCTTGTCCTAGGATTACTCTTGGTCTTGCCTCATCTGTGACTGTTTGCTGTGTATCGACCCATGCTCGTTTCTGACCATGTCTTTGAATAAAACCCTGCAGATGGATCCGCACGTTTCATGTTCTGATCATTTCGTAACAGGTATAAGTTGACCCTAATATTATTTATGTCAACATACAGAATATTAACATATAATAATTAACACATATATTTCATGTCAATATAATATATGTATTTACATATAAAACAGTGACTTTTTCTGCATGTTACACCATTACGCCATTATTGAATCAGTAATTCATTTGATTGCGTTCATATATACTGATTGATTAATTTAGTAATGAAGCAAGTGACTGACTTTACGAACGAGTCACTGAGTCATTAATTCAAACTATTCGTTCAAAACAAATTTCATCACACAAGCACACATACATCAAACATGAAACTTAAGAGCAAGCAAAGACACGATACATTATGAATCCTGATTCAGAAGTGAATCAATACAGAGCCAAGCTTTTTCTGATATGAATTATTTGCTGTGTTTGCTCTCTAGAGGTCCGATTTCTAAATTCTCTCGACAGCATTCATAACCACATCAAATCTGCAATTAACGAGCGCACGGCACAATGGTGCTGTATGACAGAACATGCCCACTCCGATCATTAGGCCCAAAACACTCATTAGACGAGGTTCAGATGTTATGAATGAGGATGAAATCTGAAAATCATTACCACTGATTCATACTGCTCCAGGAAAATGAGCTTGCCTTATTCAGTTTGTTTCATAAATATTCCATGATTTATATTCCAATAGATCTCCTTCATCAATATTTATGAGAAATAATGCCTGGGAAATGGAAGCGAATTGTTCAGGAGTTTGGAGAGCTCCTTATATGATATTGTATTCGCAATAAACGACCAAAGCACAGATTTAATCAAAAATTACTCACTGCCAGAGTTACAGGCAAATAATTTCCTCAGTACTAACAGAGAGAAAGATATAATTATATCAAGTTAAAAGGAGAAGAATATATGAGTGCTTAAAGACATAAAGATTAGAAAATTATTTGAATATGAAAGTGAATTATCTTATACAACTAATGTGATTTATTGTTTTCCCAGATTCACTTGTTCTAGAGCAAGAGAGAGCTAGGGGTCTGTGGAAAAGTTTAGAGAAAAACTGTTTCAAAAGTGTACAAATAAATAAATAATAAAAGTATGCTTAAATAAACAATATAATAAATAATAAGAATAAAAATTAAATATAAATAAATAATGCTCATTCATAAACATTATTTATAGACCATTCATGGAACATTTTAGTTAATCTAACGTTCATCTAAAGTTTTTTAAATGTTGCTACTTATTTCAGAACGTTCAGAGAACATTCAAAAACATTCCCATAATGTTGCAGAATTGAATGTTCTCTTCAAGTTCACAAAACCAATAAACAACGTTTTTAAAACATAAAAAAAAAAACTGGACGTTCAGCAAACATTCAGAAATAACGTTTTCATAACTTAATGGCAAAGTTAGCAAAACGATCTTAGAACATGTTTTGGTTTTGCATCATTTATCCTTCACAGTTTGGCTGCAAGATGACTTAGTTGATCAACACCTGCCAAGCAAACATAGCAAAGCCATTTTGTTTTCTTAAACGTCATATTGTAAGTGGCTGGCAATTTTATTTCTTTCACTAATGATTTTAAAGTGTTAGGACAAAATGTTCTTAAAGTAATGTTTATGTAATGTTCTTATAACTTAATATTTAATATACATTCTCATAATGTTAGAGCAACATTCTCGGAATGTACTTATGATGTTATTTGTTGAAACGTAGGGCTGGACGATATGGCCAAAATTTATATCACAATATATTTCTTAATTTCGGTCATTCCGATATCGATGAACACTATTTTAAAAAGCCTCATTGATGTACCTACAAACTTGCCAAGTATGAGCTCCTCCTATAAAACCATTTAGCAGTTTACCTGCCTTTTTATTTGTATTTAGTCAAGAAATGTGAAATCACTGCTCAGACTCATCATATCTTTAACTTCAAACATCTAGCATACTACCACTCAAAATTTTTGAACAGTAAGATAAAGAATGCTCACCAAGTGCATTTATTTGCAAAATACAGCAAAAACAGTAACATTTTGAAATATTTTTACCATTTTAATAAAATGTAATTTAATTTCAAAGCTGAATAGCATCATTACTCCAACATGATCCTTTAGAAATCATTCTAATATGCTGATTTGCTGCTCAAAAAACGTTTACACAACAGAAAGTTGCATCTATCTAATAGACATCTTTTGTAACATTATAAATGTCTTTATCATCACTTTTGATGGCATGCTTGCAAAAAAAAAAAAAAGAAAAAAAAAAGAAAGAAAAAACAAATACTTTCCTGCTAAAGTGAGCAACAACAAAAAATGTTGCTGTTTATCTGTAGGCTGATTACAGCCTTACTAACGGCTGTAATCTAAGCAGCTTCATGAACGCTATTTATCAGATAAAATTGCCTCATGAAGACAGTCGGTTATGAGCGTTTTGATTTTGAAACATGCAGTGCGTTTATTCAACGGAATGTATGGGAAACACTGGTAATGTATATTATCGGAAATGTGTTTAAAAATCATACCACCGTTATTGTTACTTGATATTGAATTAAGCCCGTTCTCATAATGTTGAGAAAACATACTTAAAATAACATTCTCAGAACATCCTTATGATGTTATTTGTACTTGAAGCGTTCTGAGAAAAGTTTTGTAACCTTTAAAAAAAAATTCTATAATCACAACAAGAAAACTGGACATTTTAACGTTCGTAGAATATTAAAAACAAACTTTCAAATAACATTATGGCTACGTTCACACTGTCAGTTTTTGGGATTGACAACCGCATTTACTTACAGATGTGAGTCTCGAAATGTCCCGTTCACACAGCAGCTTACAGTAGCGTCTCGAAATACTGTCTATATGAACCATAGACTGTAAAAAAAGATGGACGATGCATCTCCAGTTCCTTCCACTTTAGAAAAGTGAAGCCAAAACATTCTCAGTATGGCCGCTGTCATCTTGTGAAAATTATGTCATTTGGAGCCAGAGTCTGCGCAGTAGTGTCGTGAGGTGAAGCCGCGGTATCAAAGTCCCGCCCAAACTCCCGCAGACCCAATCGCAAGCTCACAATCATGACACACCCTGTTTTTATAGCATCAAATAACTAGTTAAAAGCGAACAACTGTACAAACATCAGCATGATAAGAACTACCTAAAATGACTTAAACCATCTTTGGAAAAAAATTGTTTGAAGTGTAATTTGATTATTTAGTTTGTCGCACGTCCCATTAGATTGCATGGAGAGGGTGGGGTTTATGACCTATACTGCAGCCAGCCACCAGGGGGCGATCGAGACGCGATGGCTTCACTTTTGAGGACTCGCCCTTATTCCTAACCAGTAACCATAGCGACAGTGACCCAAGTAATATCAAATATGGCGATGTCCATAAAACTGAAAGTTTTTTCACTTTCTGACACGACTAGAGTCCAATCGAGCCGCGAGTTCATCTGTCAAATCTTCATTAACCGACAGCAGCTTTTAAATTTGGGTGGAGAGAGGAGTATTTGAGTCATGCGCAGAACACTATACTGATGGTATAAAAACGTACTAAAACTTTCAGATGACACACAGCGCATTTCTCTGTCACTGTAAGTTACTGAAATCACACATGAAAACATGCACCACATGGTAGACGCGTGTTTGTACGGCAGAGCGGCTCTCTCGCGCTGTATGTGACAGACAGCTAGTTGTCCAGTCCTGTTCCGTTCACACAGCGTGTGTATTCCCAGAATGCGGTTGTGAGTCCTGAAAATTTACAGGTGTGAGTTCGGTTACAGAATGCGGTTGTCACACCCGTAAATAACCGAAATGTGTGAGAACGTTACTGTATTAAGGACTCAAATACAGGACTGACAACCGTATTCTGCTGCTCTGTGAACGTGGCCTATGTTTTTGGGTAAAAATAAAGTCTGTAGAATGTTGGAAGAAATGTTTGTGTAACCTTTAAATAACGTTGTAATCACAACAAGACAACTGGACATTTCAACATTTTAAAACAATGTCCACACAACATTTTTATAACCTAAATTTGTTACCTGGGAAGTAGAATTGACGCAGGATTAAACCAGGTACTTTTATTACAAAAGTAAAAAGTTATCCCTCTCAGAATGAAATGTAAAACCATATTTCCAAAATAACTAAAGCACACATGCTGAAGACAGTCAGTCAAATGTGTACGTGACTTCACTCGCTTTAGCTTTTAACACACAAGATGTTTGAGAGCATGTTCAAATAAATCTCTGCCAGCGTTTAGCGCGTCTGACAGCAGCCGTTCCTCCACACATGTCTTTCATCCAACCCACAGCCCTCCATCATGTCCTCCTCAATCAGACGAGCTATTCATCCCAGCGCTTCATCTTTTCATCTCTTTATCTTTCTCAGGGCCCTGGGAAGAACGGGCTATATTCATTTCCTAATTGCCGTGCTCAAATTCAGCATTCAGCGCTCTATTTTTGTCACAGATGCTGAGGAGATCTTTGACATGCTGTGTGAGAGATGCGACGTTAAGGGAGAAGATCTGAGATTCCCAAAGAGCTCCGAGAGGATCCTGACACTGTTTCGACTGAGGAAAACTGAAGGGAGTCAATATGGCATGGATTGACTCGCTTTACACACACAAAGAGAAATAAATAAGGTCCAGTGAGTTTAAGTGAACATTTTAAGCAACTCATTTTACTTCAGTAAGTGAAACAAGACTTGACTAACTGTAAAAAGTGATAACCTGCATGTTAAACTCCATCTAAAATAATTTTAAAGGGGTCATCAGATGCCCATTTTCCACAAGTTGATATGATTCTTTAGGGTCTTAATGAAAAGTCTATAACATACTTTGGTTAAAATTTCTCAATGGTAGTGTAAAAAACACCTTTTTACCCTGTCAAAATCAGCTCTGTTTTCAGCAAGCTGTTTTTTAGTCCATGTTGCTTTAAATGCTAATGAGCTCTGCTCGCCCCGCCCCTCTCTTCTGTGGAGTGACGAGCAGACTGTAAACTTCAGCCGTGAAACTGGCTAACTAGCACATTATTAGGAAAGGTGATTTGCAAAGATTCATAAAAAACCCTTATACTCACTTCTTCTGTAGATGAAGCTGGATCACGAATGATTCGCACGAACATAGACGCATTTAGGCAGATCGGGGATGTCGGGAGTAAATGACGACTGCGATATTCATTATTACATCCAACAACAAAGCACCTCAATCGCTTAATCAGAGACATCTTGTCTTCCCCTGCACCGGAGTCGACACAATGGCGGACAGCTCTCAGTTCACTCAGGGGGGCGGGTCTAAGGTAAGACAGTCTTGTCAATCAACTCTCGTGGGAGGGGCCTGTACAGAACTACTCATTCTGACAGGAATCTCAGAACAGCCTGATTTGAGAAAGGGGATTTTAAAAACCACTGGGTGGATTTTTATCATTATAGGATGGATGTGTACACACACTTCCAACACACATTTATGTTCAAACAACATGTAAAGTGAATTTTGCATCCGATGACCCCTTTAAACTACATTTTTAATGGTTATATAATTCTTTGTATTTTATTTGTTTTATTTTTCAGTTTGACATGCTACATCTAAATTGACATCCAAATTGTTTTAAACTACATTTTTATAATCAATTGTATTTATTTTATAGTTTAAAATGTTATACTCAATCTAAAATATTGTAAATTACATTACAAATTACATAATTTGTTTACATTTTATTTTTTGGATTTTAGATTGATTTTATGTTACACTGTGACAGGTATACTCCATTTTAAATTATTTTAATCTAGATTTTTATCATTTATTTTATTATTTCTTTATTTTATTTTAGTGTTTAGTGTTGGTGTTTTAGTGTTACCTTCTATACTTCATCTAAAATTATTTTAAACTACATTTTAAGGGTTCTGTAATATTCTTCATATTTTATTTTATTTTATTTTACAGTGTGACATACTATACTCCATCTATACTCCGTCTTTCAGATGAGATGTTAAACCGAGGTCCTGACTCTCTGTGGTCATTAAAAATCCCATGACACTCATCGTAAAGAGTAGGGGTGTAACCCCGGTGTCCTGGACAAATTCCCTCCACTGGCCCTTGTCTATCATGGCCTCCCAATAATCCCCATCCACTTGATTGGCTCTATCTCTCTCTCCTCTCCACCTGTAGCTGGTGTGTGGTGAGCGCACTGGCGCCGTTGTGCTGTGGCTGCCGTCGCATCATCCAAGTGGATGCTGCACACTGGTGGTGGTTGAGGAGAGACCCCCTCATATGATTGTAAAGCGCTTTGGGTGTACAACAATACACAATAAAGCGCTATATAAATGCCTCATTCATTCATTCATAAAAATATTTTAAACTACATTTTATAATGCTTGCAGAATTTCTATTTTGTATCATTTCTATTTTTCTATTAGATTTTATTTTTTATTTGTTCTTATTTTATTTTACAGTGTGACACTACACTGATTTAACCCATAAAATATTTTGTTGGTATCAATTAATGTATTTCGGTTGATTCAGTGATGTTAAATAATAATTTTGTTTTGAATAAAACCAGTTAAGATAGATGTTTCCAATTTTAGGTCACTATTTTGTTTATAACATGTGAGCTGAAAATGACACTTTTTTTTTTATTTACACATAGAAGTCTTAAAGATACAATAGGAAAAGTAAAAAAAAAAAAAAAAGTTTAATTTGGTCAGAGAGGTGATGAAAGTAATGAAAAACCATATTAGGCTTTATTGAGCAAAAGAAACTTGAATACAACAGGACTTCCAGGGAAAAATAATGCCATAAAAGTGTATTATAAGGCCATTTCTAGTAAAGAAACAGAGTAGATAATAAAAAGCAGTGCTGGACTGAAGGCATGAGGACAGGTGAGATGAGAGGGAGTCACCACATAAACGTGTGTGGCACATTTCACACAGATTATCAGATTAGACAGAGACTCGCTTTCCTGCTCTATTCAGACAGAAAGAATAGACTTTGTGTTCGACGCTTCAGTCCATTTCTTCAAAGGCAGGACAGAATAAGAGAACAAGAACAAGAAAGTGGAGATGACAGGTGTGAACGAGGAAAATAAGAGCAGAAAATACTGAGACAAGCATATAACAGGAGAGAGAGAGAGATGGATATACAGATGAATAGATAGATAGATAGATAGAGTTGCAGATTGTTGTGGAATGTGAACTGCTGAATAAAACAATCTTTGCTTTGTGTTGGTAACCTAGTTATTGAATATTCATGTAGGTAAATAAATTCATGCATCTCTCTCTCTCTCTCTCGTTTAGGAGGGAAGCAACATCCTCCTGTGAGAAACAGCACTTAGTATGATATACATGCATAAAATATCCCAACAGAAGAAGGCTTTTCTCTGCCATCACACTAACACACTTACAGCACGAATCACTGTCGCCGTCTACAATCCGCCTCGCTCCGTTAACTCAGCGCTTTATAATAAATGCTCTCAGTCATCAGAGCAGTTAGTGTAAATGTCCAGACACGTCGAGTCGTGGTGTAAGTCATCACTGAACACTCGCTTTCATTCACAGCAAATCACTGGGGATGCTGATGAAAAGATCTCTATTTTACAATATCAGAAACTGACCAAAAACATGTCATATAAAGGACCAAACCTACAAAAATTATAAAATAATAAATAAATGTTTAAATAAATATGGGAATAAATATATATACAACAATACATAAATAATGAATAAACTAAAGAATAAAACATGAAATTTAAAAATAAAAAATAAAGTTAAAATATATACTGAAAATATTAAATATTAAAAATGATTTTTTTTTTTTACAAATAATAAAAATAAAAATTGACAATAATGTAATTTTTTTTTTTTTTTTTAAGTAATTTATTCCTTCATTACATATTCCTTAACATAGCATACAGTAAACTAAACCAGGAACTATAGTAGGGTTGGGTATCGTTTGAATTTGATCGATCCGATTCCGATTCCGCTTATTGATTCCGATTCTTTTCGATTCCCAGTTTCGATTCCAATGTGATTAAATAATGATATCAAACATTTATCCTGTGTCTCTTTTTTGCAAAACATTTATTGGAGCTGAATACCATGAACAAAAATCAACAGGCTACATAAAAACTGGACTCTTTAAGAGCTGTTTGTGTGCAAAATAGAACTGCATGATTCTGGATAAATTAAGTTTTATTTATTTATTTATTTTTTCCCCAATGGAAGTTGTGCTTCTCTCATGATTTTGAAGAAAAAAAGTTAGACAACTAAAAATCACATGTAATTTATGAATGAATGATTCAGTGACTCACTCAAGATGTACTTGGTTCATTACTGGATGAATCAGCGTACTTGAACGAATCTCTTGTGTGATTCAAACACAAATACATTTTAACAGCCCATTTTCGCCACCTACAGGCGTAACTATGTAATTGATAAATCTACATTTGAAGTGTCAAATTACTTTCAAAAGGTGATTAACTATTTTAATCGCTACCGTACACATCAGAGTTTATATCTGAACTATAAACTTTTATCCCAGTACTTCTGTGATTTGAATGTTTGTAACACAGAAATAATGATACTGTGTGGTTGAAAAGACTGTGAGTCTGTTTCATTCCAGACAGAGGACAGCTGCTCTCTTCAGGTTTAAATGTTCAAATCACACTGATGTGATCGTACGCTGTACGTCAAAGGTTGAGGAATGAAACAGACGAATCTTTGTAATTTAGGAATAGAATCACGTTGGTGTTTGAATCGTGTTCGCGATCTTTAACGATCTATTAAATTAAAGTGCTTTGTCATGTTGGTGGTGACACCTCTCTTGCAACATGTTTAGCTATCACAGATATTATGCTTAACTTTTTTGGCTTCTGATCGCAACTGTAGCCAAACTTTGGAGCGCTTACTAGCGAGCAAGGTCCTGGCAGATCACTGCAGGTCCGGTCCTCACAGATGAAGAAAAAAAAAAGCGCATAGGAATCGATAGGAGGAATCGTATCCGATTCCTGACCTTAAGTATCCGATTCTGGAATCGGAATCGATTTTCGATTCCCAACCCTAAACTATAGTGGATGGAACCTCGAAAAAATTACGAATAATTAAATAAATGTATAAATAAATAAATATGGAAATAAATACATGTGGGAATTTTTTTTTATAAATAAATAAATAAAAAATGTAATTAAAGATTAAAACACGAATTTAAAAAATAAAATGTTTAAAATAAATAATGAAAATAATAAATTGTGTATTTAATTTATCATACATTCCTTTATTCATTTTACAACTTTTACAACTGTTATAAATATTGATTTATTTATTTGTTTACTTGTTTTACAAACAAACAAACAAAAAGTTATGTTTTGTTTACTTTTTATTTCGCAGGTTTGGGCCTCCAGAATTGCATAAATAAATAAATTAGTAAATAAATAAATAAAATTGAAGTTTTGTTTAATTGCCTTTCATTTTTGCAGGTTTGGTCCAAAAATTAAAAATGAATAAATAAATGTATAAATAAATAAATACATGTGGGAATAAATAAATAAATATAAAAAGAATAGCTTTTTATTTTTGCAGGTTTGGTCCTCCAGTTTCAGCAGGTTGAAACTGTTTTAAATGCATCTACCAGTTGGTGTGTATGTCAGCAGGCCCGCTAACGATGTGTAATGACACACAATAAGCTTAAACGGCCCTTGAGGACGAGGAAAAGAGCGGGACATCTGTGACTGTCACAGCCTGGAAAATAAAGCTCCTTTCCGCAATCGATTCTGCTCAGAAATCTTACCGTGACATTTTGTGAATCATGAGAATATGTTAGTTATCAGTGAGCTCATGTTCCGGCTGGCGTGACACACGCTGCCATATTGTGTCTCCAGCTTTAACCGATATTTACTGTGTGTGCGCAGACCCTTAGCAAACACTGCACACCAGCGACAGCAACTTAGCCACATGATTAATACGAGTCTAAGCTGCTTAGCACGGACCCATCTGGATCTACTGTTTACAGAGCGACTCACGGATGCCCCGCCCCCTGGGGGCGGAGTGAGAGTGAGGGGGCGGGGCTGTGAGAACAGATGATCCTCTGTAATCGGGTTTTATGCACTATTAAGGCCCAGTGGCCCATTGCGTAATTTGTGTGAGATGCTGATATGACAGCAGGGAAGCCCTGCATGCGAGGATCTGATGTATTATTGCAGTGGATGTTTCATCTACGGATACGAGCGGCCTGGGATTATGGGTAGTGATACAGGAGTGCAGGGGCCTGCAGGTGAACGGGTGTCGTTATTTAAGTCCTGAAAGCACAACAGATCTGACATTTCAAAGGAGGGGAAGATTTTAGAGCTTTAAGATCTTATACACAAAGCTTGTCGAGAACCAGTGTTAATTTCGTCAACGAAGATGAAAAATATTCGTTAACGAACCTTTTTCTTGTGACTAAAGCCCGGCTCACACTGTGCGATTTTGGCCACGATTTGGTCGTCTGAGACAAAATTTGAAAATCCTAAAAGATTCCTATAATCCTAGGCTAAAATCTGTAGTCTTTGATCGCTGGTTTGACATGTTCACAGACAGCCGATTAATGGCTGTTGCGATCAAATTTCACCTCCGACGAAATTCTGGCAGTGTCAGAAGATTTGGCGCACAGTCCTGCAGTGTGACTACCCCTACGATGAATGTCAAACTGTCTCCGTTTTTCAAAACAAGCTATGAGCAGAATTAATGCTAGATAATTATTCTATCAGCCATAAACTCCGGCGCTCCGTCCTCCGCTCACGGTTGCCTTTTCTAAACACTGGTTGCGCCGCTGTTTTCATGTGGGTGTGTAGAGCTGCATACACTATTCTTTTTAAATACGCCGGTATTGCCGCCGTTCATATACTTTTCATGATATCCAACATTTCGGTCCCGCGTGTAATGCAGTTCGCAGTCACTGGACGTGTCCGGACAAGTTTTCTTGCGCGCACCCGTTTTTAACTCGTCTTGACTGTCGTACAGTCTGACATTAATGACAACTGAGATCCCATAGTGTGACATGATCATCATGTTCGTACAGTCTGACAAGCACAATCCTAAAGGACTTTTAAAAAATCGCACAGTGTGAGCCCGGCTTAAGACGAGACGTTGACGAGCTAAAACTAATATCTGATTATAAAAACTATGACGAAATGTATGCCGCGTCTTCAATAACAAGACGAGACGGGACTAGAATGTTATTTGAGGACTACTGGACATTCAAAATACATCCTAAATTAACCGTCTTGTCTTTCAGAATGTGCGTCCCTGTCATTGGATTGCAATCAGATGAGGGGCATTTGCATATCTAGTCTCAGTATGGCAGCTGCAGTGGACGGATAGGCTACCAAAACGCAAACTAGCGATCTGAAACAATGGCCTCAGCACCCGAAGGGTTAGGGATAGGGTGACCAGACGTCCCGTTTTTCCCGGGAGTCACAATTCCTTGTCAATTAACTTAAAGTTAGTGAAGGTGCAATAGGCGGAATCGCGCTGATAGAAGTGCTCTCTCGCGTGCACGCTCCACTTCTTCAGTTCTCATACAGCAATTATACTGTAATGCTGAATGGCTACAGTCAATGGTTAAATATTAAGGGGGAAAAACAATTTTATAGAGACATCAGTAGTATTGATATCAGTGATGCTGACCTTCAATCATAAAAAAGATGCCATTAAAGAAATATTGAAAATATACTGTCTTTATGTTGTTTGTACATTGTACATTTAAGATTGAATGTGAAATTATTGCAATACAAAAGTATATTTAAAAACTTTAATGTTAGGTGGGATTAATCGTGATTAATTTTAGAAAAATGTGCGATTAATTAGTTATTTTTTTTAATCGATTGACAGCACTAATATATATATATATATATATATATATATATATATATATATATATATATATATATATATACACACACACATATATATATATATATATATATATATATATATATGCATATATATATATATGCAAAATATTTTATATATAAATAAATATACACTCATAATGCTCTCATAATGCTCATATTTTGCATAAATAAATAGATAAAATCATAATGCTCTTAGAAACGCACACATACAATAAATATATGATAAAATGGACATATGGCATTTATTTTTTATTGCCTACATATAAGCTAAATATTTTTTGTTTTATATATACATAAACATATAAAATCATATGATATAAATATGATATTCAGTATATATGCACGCACTGAAAATACTGCTGATATACTGCTGAAAAATCAATATTATTATTAATTTTTTATTACTTATTAACACTGAATTGACATCTTAGAATGTTATAAAAAATTATATATGTATAAATATAATTAATCTGTTAAATTAAATAAAAATACATAAAATTAAATATTAAAAATACATATATTATTAAGTTTGTTATATTATATTATATATCACCTAGTCACACTAGACGGCGGAGGAAACTCAAACTGAATAGGCAGCTCACTAGGCTACAGGGTGATTTTCAGACTTTGAATTCATGCATATCTGTCTCAATGAGTTCATGCATACCAAGAAATAGTGAACACCCCAGTTTTGTCTGAAAAGTAGCTGGAGGTTTTTAAATGATCCTCATTTGCCCCATCAGCCTCGTAAAGGAGTCAGATAATCAAATATAGAGTGGATAATTATCTCCTGTTCATCACTCATCACCATGGCAATCAAGAGTCTCCATTCAGTCCTAATATAACTCAGCCGCGTCATTCATGAAGACGCCCCACAGACACCTGAATCCACTGAAACCCACTTCTGACCCATATCAGCATCTACATGCAACTTATAGAAAACATCTGTCCTGCCCTGTTTGGGTGATGTAACCTGTCAAATCTGTGTTCTGTGTCACTCACAGGTGTTCAGGTCATTCTAGCTTTTTTTTTTTTTTATTATTTAAATTTTGTATTTTTTATTTATATTGAATTGACATATTTAAATGTTATTTAAATAGTATATATATATATATATATAAATATATATACACACACACACACACATAACAAAACTTAATTTGCTAGTTTGTCTTAATTTAACATTTTGCATAATACATTAAAATATTTTAAAATAAATATGTATTATTTAATTATTTATTTATTTTAAAAATGTAACAATTATTGTTATTTTAAAATCATTTAAAATCATACTACTATAGTTATTAATACTTTGAATTTTCTGTGTTCATTTTAATTATAGTTAAGGTATTATCATTAATTTTGTTGTGTGTTTTTGTCTTTTTTTAGTATATAGTTTTTATTAATTATTAATGACGTAACCTGTTAAATTAGTATTCTTTATTCTGTCCACATTTTGTATAAAACGTGAAAATATAAAAAAATAAATTATTTTATTTTAGAAATACTTTTAAAAATATGATCTATTTTAATAATCTAATAATTATTGTTAGTATAATTAAGATACTATTGTAGTTTTTATTAATATTTTGAATTAGTTTTTATTCTTATATTTTCATGTTTATTTGAATATTTTTTTTATTTATTTTTTTTACTAATTTTGGTGTGTTTTTGTGATTTTTATTAGTTATTTTTAAAATAGGTGTATATCTGAAATAAATTAATTTTATATTTTTATATTTATTTCACATTACATTTACATTTAATCATTTAGCAGACGCTTTTATCCAAAGCGACGTACAAATGAGGAGAACAATAGAAGCAATCAGACCATCGAGAGAGCAACAGTATACAAGTGCCATGACAAGTCTCAGTTAGTCTAGCACAGTACACGTAGCTAGGATTATTAAATAGAATAGGTAAGTGTTAGTATTAGTTAGTCAGGTGCTGGCGAAAAAGATGTGTCTTTAGATGTTTTTTGAAAATGGCTAAAGACTCAGCTGTTCGAAACTAAACGAACATTAGTTAATGTTTGTTTAAAATCTTTATTTATATATAAGTAACTTTTGAATGGTTTTATTTGTAGTAAACTGTAAAAGTCCTGAATTGAAGGACCTGTCCGGATTGCATCGGATGAGGCAGAAATCTCTTACTAATTCAGATTCAGCTGTTTTCGTCAGAGATTCACCACAGATCCTCTGAGAACCTGCATCATAAATCAGCTTTATTTGTTCCTGAAATAATGCGAATGAAGGTGTTGGGCATATGGACGCCTCTGTTCAGAACTGCTGATGAGGCTAAAATACAAGTGCAGTGATCAGGCCAGTGACAGACGTATGTTACCTACAGCTGAACTATAGACTACATTAAAGCACAGGTTACAGATTCACTGTTTGTTATCCAGCTGAATGTGTTAATGCTAATCTACTGCCTAAAGACTTCATTTAAATGCATGCCTTTGGAAAAGCTTGCAATAGTTTAATATAATATTAAAATATTTAAATTAATATTTAAGTATTTTAAATTATTAATTTAAGTTATTTTATTTTTTATTATTATATAATAATACTGATTTGATATCTTAAAATGTTATTTAAAATAAACTAGTATATATACTATTTTACTATATAAACTATAAAATATATAAATAAACAATTATTTTTTATTTTAATATTTGTATGACCTTTTTATGTCAAACATAATGCAAAATGTATACATCATACAAAATGTATTCAAAGTATATTTAAACATTATATAAAAATATAAAGAAATATTAGAAATATTATAATAAAAATTCTACAATACTTAATATATTTACAACTTCATAGACAAAAATTACATAAAATATAATTATTTATTGAAAAAAACAATTATAACCTCAACAATTAATTATTTTTTATTATATTTTAATAATATTTGTATGACATTTTTATATGTAATACAAGTAATGCAAAATGTATATGTAATACAAAAAGTTCTAAAATATACCAAATATAATATTATAAAATATTATTAAATGTTATAATAAAAACTATGATTGTTAGTACTAGTTAATAATAACTAAAAACTTCCAAGTCAAGAAAATATAGTTATTTATTGAAGAAAATAATTATAATCTCAACAAGAAAAGTTATCTTTACAATATTTAAATTTAAGTAAATATTTTTTGTATTATTTTTTAAAATTGATTTATTGATATCTTATTAATATCTTAAAATAATAATACACACACACACACACTTTTTACTATATGTACTGTATAAATATAGTAAAATATTCTTTATATATTTTATATATACATTCATGTATTTTATATATACTTTATATATAAAATATACACTATAAATGAAATAATCATTGAAAAAAAATTATAAATCTCAATAAGAAAAGTTGCACAAGAAGATGTTAAATGACTGGCATATGAAGCTCAACCTGGATAATAAATGGAAATAAATATCTATCAACTGATATTTTTGCTTTCAAAGATAATTAATGATGAAATATATTTCATAAGAGCTGCTTGGCAGAGTTTGTCCCCCGTCGAGTCGTAGCACCTTTAAAATTCTGCTTGGATAATCAAGAAAAGTTCTGCGAGTTCCCTTCGTTTGCTCGAGGCATGTTTAAATGGCTTTAGAATATCAATTACTGCAGTCTGATCTCAGTGTATTGAGACTCAAACAAGACGAGCTCCATTAGATTCCCCAAACAGATCAGAAATGAAGACGAGGGGAGAAACACAGTGCTTTGTTTGTTCACACTCATTTCTCATGTTCATAAAAAGTTTCATTGCTCAAATGGTTAAGAAAAGTTATGTAACATGTGAAACGTGCTCTGAAATGTTGTTATCTAATACAAACACATTCAGATATTATCCGCATAACAGCATGAGAGTGTTTCTGAATGAATACCGCACCGAAAATATTACACTCACAGCTTGAAGTCGATGGATCTAAATCATGAAAATCCAGCCAAGCATTCAGGGCAAAATCTGTATGTAAGAAATATGCATTGGATGAATGTTAATGTGTTTCTTGACACAGGTGAAGAGCAGAAGGAGGCAGAGATCTCAGACTGAACCTGCCGCACTGAGACGGGTGTAATTTTAACCTTGTCTGCAAGATTTCACGCGTTTTCTGTGAAATCTCACACTTTAGGGCCTCCGATGGGTGTGTGCTTAATTGGTGCTTGAACAAGATGCAGAAAGTGATCTTCATATTCTCTGTGAGAACAAACGTCACTCTCACGTTCAGTCCCAGCACACAAAACTCACATAAAACACATGAAACATTCAACACATCACTGCTGATCGCAAGAATATCTGGCTGGGAAAAAAACAACAACAACACACACACACACACACGCACGCACACACACACACACACACACGCACGCACGCACGCACGCACACACGCACGCACGCACGCACGCACGCACGCACACGCACGCACGCACTCTCTCTCACACACAAACACTGGAGCAGTCACAATGCACGCACGCACGCACGCACGCATAAAAGAAAAATTGATAATTTTGACGCATACAGTGTACGCAAATATACGCACGCACGCACGCACATACACAATATTTAACATTTTTACGCACGCACGCACGCATTCACGCACTTTATTTAATATTACTAAAACGCAATTTTTTGTTACACGCACATTTGTATGAGATAGATTTTTTTATTTATGCACTGCATAAATTAAACATGCACATCACTTTATTTTATCACAATCATAAACTGCATTCATAAACATTATAATGTATATTCACATTATAATGTAAACATCACAATTATTAAAACATTCACAACTAAAAACTAGAAAATTTACTTAAAACTACAAAAACAACTCATTCAGTAATCATGATTATGACATCACAGCCATGAGCTTATCAGCAAGTAAACCTTGCTGAGCAAGCTAGTTAAAGAAAGTTAAACTACTGTAACTAGTTAATCCAATGTGATGACAGTCATTTGAAGGAAACTCTATCGCTCCCTTGAGTACTGGAGTTTGTTTCTGTCACAATAATGTGAGAATGCATGCTAAGTATATATAGCGGTACAAATGATTCTGGTCATAGGGTCAGAAAAAGGGTGGGGAAAGTATATAAAACATTTTTTAGTTGCTTTTGGTGCAAGAAACCTCGACTAACATTATAAAAATGAAAAGCATGACCCGTTTAAGGGAAACATGTTTGTGGGAAAGCGATCCTCACTGTGCCGAATGACGGTTAAACATTAAGCTGCTGAGGCCAGTTGCATAAACATAGCCACTATGTTAAGACTGTGTCTTAAGAACTAGTTTGACCAACTAGCAGTTAGCCAAGAGGTAATTAGTCTTACTTTCATGATTCAAATTGGGCCACTCTACCGTTTTGTAATCGACTTTAAAAAGTTATGACCAGTCTTTAAGAAAAAAACTAGATGACTACATTTTTAAGACTAGTCTAAGCAGTTTATGCAACTGACCCCAGAGCTCTGTTTGTGTCTGCTGCACAGTAACCGTGTTTGGACACAGTCAGACGAGTCTCAGCGTCTGTCGGCTCGAAGCAGAGGTGAAAATAGCCAAGAAAACTCCAGAGAGCGGCAGCGTCTCACAGCTCCAGAGACCAACACACCCTGCCTCCTTGGTATTCAGACATTACAAAGATGAAACCCAAAGCCGGACCCTGGAATAGCCCTGCCACTTCAGATCCAGAAACACGAGAGCGTCCCGCTCACCAGAGACGGGGACTCCTGGACTAATGGGGAGTCACACACACACACACACACACACACAAACTCTCAGGACACGAGCGTTATCCGTCGATTAGATCCTGCTTGTTTACTGTCTCTGGAAATAACTGTTGACACAAATTTCACTCTTGCTTGTGAAATGTTGCAGCTGCTGCAGATTAAATATAACCCTGAGTGCAGATGCCCTGAGAAACCAGAGTGCTTAAAATGCACAAAAACACAAAGGTGATAAAACAGAAGCACATCTGAGTTCATGAAAATCACAGGAGAGAAAAATCACTCAGACGCCTTAATTGTTATTCTAATATCTTATTTTTATACATTACATATTTTAATAAATTGTATTATATTTTTATGACATTATATTGTGTGTGTATAGATATATAAAACAAATATTTAAAGTTTGTTGGGTTTTAAAATATGAAGCTACATATAGTTAGAAATTCATTTTTCAAAAAAAATATTTTTTTATTTAATTCGATTTTTTCAGTATTTACATTTTACATTATAATACATTTAAAAAAAATTGTATTATATTTTATGACATTATATTGTATAAAGATATTATATTTATGATATTATATTTTATAAATATATATATATATATATATATATATATATATATACACACACACACACACACACACACACACATATAATTAACAAACATTTTTGATATAATACTTTTTTATATTAAATTATTTACATTATATTTTGATAACATTTCTCTTTGTAAAATTACATAATGCATACATAATACAAAATATTATAAAATATGTTAAATTATAATATAAAAATATATATATATTTCAAAATGACAAAAAAAAAAACAAGCTTAAAAAAGTGGAGTTGTCTCTTGGTTTGATATTTTGTATCTAATGCAATGAAACAGACATTTTTAAATGTGACCTACATGTCCACAAGTGTAAAAATATATTCATATATACTTTATAATAGATTATATTCCTGAGCTATGAAAGAGCAACCGCTGAGCAATACTGTTTTATTCATGACTGTAGTGTGTGTGAGTGTTTCTGGATCAGTCTTGCAGCTTTAGATCAGAATGTTGTTTTTTTCCTCTTTGTGTTGCAGTAAAGAGTAAAGAGCGTTATATCGGCGTGGTTCGACTTATAAGATCTTGTGCTGAAAAAATACAGCAGATTTTACAGACAAACACACACACACACACACACTTTTACTGAGAATTACTGAGTGCTCAGAGAACTTACAGAGATTAAACACTCTTAAAGAGAAAGAGAGATTCGGCTCTTCACTTCTTCTCGTCTGGACCAGAGAGGGATCAAAAGTCATGTGACTGACCATGTGACCACAGCTGGTGGCCAGACGGGCGATTAGAGGAGACGACCCTCTCCTCCACTCCCAGACACACACACACACACACACACACACACACACACACACAAACACAAACACACACAAACACACTGCTGTTAAATGAGCTGTAAGATCTTCAGCCGAAGAGTCTCTCAGCAGCACATTTCTGATGATACGCAGCATTAAAGTCAAAGTGTTTAATTAACACACACACACACACACACAGAGATCCATAAGTTCTGTCAAAGCTTATAAAATCAGCATAGTGTCACGGTCTTGTGAACGTATTCATGTTCACATTATTATAATGGCTATAAAAGAACTTTAAAGATCAAACTTTAGGTAAATTACAAATAAAAGATAAATAATTAAAAATACTATTTTAGTAAATAAAGTTTTGACTGTAGAGTTGGACAATTAATCAAAATAAAACAGAAATCACGACATGGCTCTCTCTCTCTCTCTCTCTCTCTCTCTCTATATATATATATATATATATATATATACACACACACACACACACACACATATATATATATATAATAATATTAATATTATTAATATTATTATATCTATATTGTCATATAACAAAATTTTGGCCAAATTATGCAGTCCTGCACATAAAACCTTTTTTTTAAATTGCATTTTAAATTGCATTCAACAATTTTATCAGAAAAATCTCAATTAGATTTTTTCCCCAAATTATGCAGCATTATGTCTTTGTATCAAACAGATTTTGAAGACTTGGAATATACTGTACATTATGGGGGGGGGGGTTATATAAAAGAAAAAACTAAGATTATTGAGTATAATTTTCAAGAAAATACTACTTTCACATTTCACAGAATTTCACATCTAATTACATGTGTTCTTTGCCATTTCTTTGTAGTTGTTAGCCATTTCTGAAATTTCTAGAATATTCTACACCAAGTAACACTTTGATATGTGTGTTTTATGCGTGTAAGATCATGTCACAGCAAGCGCGGACTGCTCGTCAGGACCACAGCGTCATGTGAATAGGAGTTTGTAAAACCACAGCAGCATTCAAATGGAATCACACTGCAGCCAGTGGAACACACAATCATCTCAAACCATGCAGAAGAGACTCGACACCGCCTCGGGCGCCAGAGAGACAGGTCTGCCATCCCACAATCCATCACTGCTCCTCAACTCAACCCACGAGACTCTCAACAACCTCCATCTCGCTCATAATGCCTCCAGACACGATGCTATGCTTTCTTCTGCTCTCTAACCATCTGTTCATCATTATGAAACATCACTCATCTGCTTCATCAGAGGGAACCCAGCACTCTTAAACACACACACAGATTGGTGAACTAGTTTAGTTGATCTAGATTAGCACCAAACTGAATTACAAAAGTAACCCAGGTATTAGGGAACGTTCTGGCAGTAACGTTAATAGAATGTCTGTTCATAGTTATCTGTTCTTTAATAATGTTTTAAAACATTATTACACAGAAATGTCATTCATGGAACGTTTAACTAATGCTTTTTTAAATGTTACTAGTTTCAGAATTTTCAGAGAACATTCAAAAGTAATGTTCGCAAAATGATAAAATGGAACGTTTCCTTCACATAACCAAGAAAAAACTTTTAGAACATTTAAAAAACTGGACATTTTACACATTCATAAACAACTTCTATTCATCAAGGACGCATTAAATTGATCAAAAGCGACAGTAAAGACATTTATAATGTTTCAAAAGGTTTCTATTTCAAATAAATTTCTTTTGAACTTTCTATTCTTCTGCAAATCCTGTACCACAGTTTCCACAAAAATATTGTGCAGCACAACTGTTTTCAACATTGATAATAATCAGAAATGTTTCTTGAGCAGCAAATCAGAAGGATCATGACACTGAAGACTGGTCATGACACTGAAAATTCAGCTTTGATCACAGAAATCAATTACATTTGAACAGATATTCACATAGAAAACACTTATTTTAAATTGTAATATTATTTCACAATTTTTACTTTTTTTTTGACCAAATAAATGAGCAGAAGAGACTTCTTTAAAAACTGTAAAAAAAAAAATCTAGTGTACAAGGACTTACACCTTCAAAGATTTTAAATAGCATTTCCTCTTGAACTTGCAAAGACAAGTTACAAGAAAACCTAATCAAAGCACATAAAAACTACACTCTCTGATTAATGAAGCTGAAGACTCGTCAAATTTGGAGCCAGAGTCATTTACGCTTAAATTATGCAATTTGTAACGGATCTTACTTTTCTCCGAAAACAGCCTAAACAAGACATCCGAGGTCTTTATTTCATTAGCTCTATTATTCTAACAGCTCTATTACTGAATCTCTCTGCAGACAAATGCGAGAATGTGCTTGTTTCCTGTTTGCAGAGAAGCAACGGTTGATGTTTTTCACTCGTGTTTTATGGAGGAGTTTGAGAGTGAGTCGGGACGCAGACATCAGGACCGCTGCGCTTGAATAAGGTGAGTTCAGGTGTAAAAGTCACCTTGAAACACAGCTGTGATTAATGACCAAATCCTCCAGAGGAACAAGCCCATTTCACATCACACCTCAAGTACCATTTAAATCCAAACCAATGTGTGTATGTATTATTTAATGACGTCTGATGAAGCCTATAGAGCATGGGTTCAATTCACAGGGAATGCATGAACCCAGAAAAATATAAACATTAAATGCAATGCAAGTCACTTTGGATAAAAGTGTTTGGCAAATGCATAAACTTAACGATAAAATGGCCTTATATATGCAGAAAACCAGGTCATGTTTAACTTCATAATCAAAAAAAAAAATAATAAAAATTTGCATAAAGAAAATAAAGTCTATTTTTGGAATCAATAAGATTGTTTTGCATTGTGACTTTTAATGACAATTAAACATCTCCATTACAAATTCTTCTGACTGTAATAAAAAAGAAATTAAGTATAATAATTATTAATAAAACTATTATATGTAAAATAAGTTGATTATTAATTAATTTTACTTTAGAATTAAGTAGAGTTATTATTAATAAAACAATACTATATGAAAAATAAATTACGTTTGTTATTAATTTATAATTAAGTAGAATTATTATTAATAAAACATTATTATTTGTAAAATAAATTGATATTTAATTAAATTAAATTTAGAATAGAAATTTAGAAATTAAGTAGAATTTATATTAATACAAAACTTTTATATGCAAAACTAATTGATTGTTAATTAAATGTAAAGTAGAATTAATATTAATAAAAAAATTATATGTATAAAAAGTATTAATTACGTTTAATTTAAAATTACATATTGTATCTATTATTAATAAAACGTTATTGTATGTAAAATATATTTATTATTAATAATAAATACATTTAATTTAAAATAATACATTTAATTTAGAAATAAGTATCATTATTATAAATAAAAAAAAGATTATATGTGAAACATTAATAACAAACATATTTTTTTACTATGATGCATAAAAAACTAGAGAGAACTGTCACTAAGAATAATGAGAATTATGCTTCTGGATTTCTAATGTGACCTGGAAGAGGCAGCAGGCGGGCGATCGGATGACAGGAAGATGTTCAGGAGACGGATCTGGGATTGTGTATTCTATCAGTAATGAATCACATTATGAGGAATGTCACGGCACACAGAGGCTCCTTTATATCAGACATGAAAGGAAATGCTTTTCCCGCTCTCCATTCGTCTCTCTGTCCCATCCACAAGTGTAAACCCTCACCGGAACGGCCACTGCCGGCAGCTCCGTGCGGAAATGAAAAATTACAATTTGAAATGCCTGAAAAATGTATTCATGCGTTAATATTGTTTCTGGGTGGCATACGTTAGTCCATCAGCCTGCCTGAATATAAATGTGATCAAATCAATGACCTCCCGAGGGGAGCGTTGCGCTCGTGTTTCTGGCCTCTAACACGCTCCTCAGAGAGCTGAGATACAGCGAGAAGCAAGGCTTCAGAGGAATAACTTCTCCTCATCTGCAAGGCCACGCTTCTTTCTGACAGCTCTCGGCTCTGCGTATGAATAAATAAATCCAGTCGATGGGTGGCCAGAGAACCACTGCTTTTAACTGGAGAAGTCTGAGCCCTATTAAAAAAAAAGATCAGCTCTAAAACAGAATTGAGTAAGGAGGAAAATACGAAACAAATTGAAGAGTTATGGTCCAAAAGTACTTAGACCTGCACTGGCATTAAAACATTTGGAAGTCTCTTCTGCTCGTCAAGGCTGCATTTATTTGATAGAAAATACAGAACAATTTGTGAAATATTATTACAATTTAAAATAGCTGTTTTCTATTGTAATATAAGTTAAAATGTAATTTATTCCTGTGATCAAAGCTGAATTTTCAGCATCATTACTCCAGTCTTCAGTGTCACATGATCTTCAGAAATCATTTTAATATGCTGATTTGCTGCTCAAGAAACATGTTGAAAACAGTTGTGCTGCTTCATATTTTTGTGATTTGTTTTATTTTTTTAGGATTCTTTGATGAATAGAAAGTTCAAAATTACAGCATTTATTTGAAATAGAAATCTTATGTAACAATATATGTTTTACTGTCACTTTTTATCAATTTAACACATCCTTGCTGAATAAAAAAATATTAATTTCTTTCAAAAAAAGAAAGAAAAAAATTACTGACCCTGAACTTTTGAACGGTAGTGTATTAGTGTAGTATTATACTCTAACTGTAGTAACGGTAGTGTAGTATATTGTTACAAAAGATTTCTATTTTGAATAAATGCTGCTCTTTTTAACTGTTTTATTCATCAAAGAATCCTGAAAAAAGTATCACAGGTTCCAAAAAAATATTAAATTTCTATATAAAATATTAGTTTCCAACATTGATTATAAATCAGCATATCAGAATGATTTCTGAAGGATCATGTGACATTGAAGACTGGAGTAACGATGGTGAAAATTCAGCTCTATTCACAGGAATAAATTCTATTTTAAAGTATATTAACACAGAAAACTCTTATTTTAAATTGCAATAATATTTCACAATTTTACTGTATTTTTGATCAAATAAATGCAGCCTTGATGAGCAGAAGAAACTTCTTGATAAAACATCTTACCGACCCCAAACATTTGAACAGCAGTGTACACGTTCTCCCCTTTGACTCACACTTGTTCTTCACCATAAGAAACGTCAGTGACATTGAGATATACAAAACTACAGCTCGCATAATGTCAACTTCAGGAGCAATATTCCTCCATCACGGAGTGAGAAGGAAGCAAAGCTGCTCTTTTCATCTGTCTGAAGTGCCACTCAATGCGGCTTCAAACCCTTTTATGCATAAATTGCAGGTTAGGCAGGAGCTGTCGTTTCTGTAATGATGAGAGTATTTCTGGCTCAGATCAATGCGGTCAGACCCCAGGACTCTCGATGGTGGCGCAGCACCGCTTCTGCTAATGAGAGCCGCTCTGATGGACCTGCAAAACTCTCTGTGACACGTTTGTCTTCACCTGCACAAGAGAACTCAGCTCTCATTAGGAGACATCTGTCCTGCTAACCTCTGACCTCAACCTACTTGATGGCAAACATGCAGTTTCTGAAGCAAAAAAAGAAATTTAACCCTTAGCACAAATATCAATACAATTAATTGGATTTTCATAATCCAAAATTAAAAATAATGACCTAAGTGTTACTGGCAATTATGCACGATGCATCAATGCATGCTATTCTAATTCTAAATAGTAATTTTAGATTTTTATAATTTATAAAAAATATATATAATTAATTAAATAAACATACATATATTATAATTATTAACATTTTATAATAATTTAATAAAATTGTTTGTTTGTTTGTTTAATCAAAATTTACTAACTCTCTTCAAAAAGTAATATTAACCAACTAGATTTGCATTTTCTGAAGGACAGCGTTTGCAAGGCAGCAGAAGTATAATGTTAAAGTTTATGGTACATGTAAAATATTTTTTTTTTTCTTTTTTAACTTATAACAACAAAAATAATGACATAAATGTTCCTGGTTATTATACATGATGCATCAATGCATGTTAATATAATTCTAAATAATGTTTGTTTATCCAAAATATAAATAGATGGATAAATAGATTCAAGATTTGTGATTCGTTATGTAAATATTATGATGTCAACATAGTTGGTTGATTTTCAAACTTTAACCTTATAAATATAGTTTTAAAGTGTTATAGTGTCAAAATCAGAATAAAAAAGTGAAATAAAAAAAATAAGTGTTTAATTCAATGCCATTTGTTTGTAATTAATTGTGAAATTTCCACAGTTTCTGAGAGAAAATTGTTTCTACAGGAATGTTTTTTTTTTTCAGTGTATTTTAAGTATTAAAAGAGAGTCTCTAAAACACAGTAACGATTGTTAAAACCGGAGAAATAAAACCTTGTTTTTCATTTATAGTGCAAAAGCACCAAAACACCTGAAATCAGATTAGAGTAAACCTTGTCTTATTACAGTACATTGAAAGATTTATGCTGTCCTGATGGTCACTTCTGTCATTATTTTCATTCTGGGTCTTGTCTCTTCTCTTCTCGGGTTTGTACATTAAGCTGTACAAGATGAATGAATTTATCAAAAAAGAAGTAGAAAAGATGAAGCAGGAAAATAAAACCAAGAGGAATATCAATACAGATGTACCTGGCAAGCACAGTAATAATATTATAGTCATGCAGACGCAATCCAATCAAATCCCAAAGGATGAAATCAACTCCTGACCTACATCTTTTCATGCTGAGCATTCGGTTTAGTTCAGAAATGTCTCACAACGGAAGGTAAATGTGTTGCAATTCGAATGCCTAAATTATCACTGCTTTTCTATTTGAAGAAAATCTCTGAAACTCTGCCATCAGTAGCCACCAATTAAACTCCCGACGGATCTGATCTGTTGCGAGGAGAGAGTCACGGGTTTGTTTTGGATCCCCGAGAGAATCATTTCTTCCCTTTCAAACAATTAAAGGCTCCTCAAGCTACAACGTCTGTGTTTTGGCTTTCATGAAGTGAACTTCTGTCCCCTTTTCAAGCTGTCTCCAAAGTCCTGAGGCCCCTGAAGACAATCAACTTCTGTTCAAAAGCGTCCGTCGCTCTCTGGAAGCAACGCTGATCTGTTTTCTTCACGTTGGAAATGAAAGCAGAACTTGTGACTCAGACGAAACAGAAGGACATGGAGGAAAGACGGAGAGGAGCGAATGTGTTGTTTTGATTCTGGTTTAAGGGCTCGTTTAGCCACAGAACACAAAAAAACATGTTACTCTGAGTCACTCTGGTTAATGCAACAATAAAGCCAACTTTTTCAATCATTTAAGTAACACACTCGTATTGAAATGCTTCTAAATGAAAGGTGATGGTCAGAAAAACAGCTCAAAAGTTGTTCTTTTATTGCTCGGGAGATTTAATGAAGCTCTAATGCATCTACAGTAGTTTATGGTAAAGGATGAAATATTGTCTCAGATGTTTCTCCTAAGATTTATGTGAGAAATATATTGGACACAGATGAATCAATAGGTGTCCTACAGGTAAACATAAACATTAAATGAGATCTGAGATCTCTTTTGTTTGGTTGCAGACTTTGGTATTTTGGCCAAAATTTGAGACATTGTTGAGACAATCTCTCCTAAAACTATGTCTATTGTGAAAAATATATTGGTCACAAATGGATGAATAGTTGTTACACAGTAAGAGTATAAAGCTATAAAATGAACGTGAAGTTCAGATCATCATGGACGAATGTGATGAGAAATGCTTGAGTTCATATTGAGATTTCTTATGTTTGATTGCAGACTTTGATTATCTTGGCAAAGTGTGAGAAATTGTTGAGATCTTTTCTGAAACTAGCAGAGAAACATAAAATTATTGCTGTTTTCCTCAGGAAAAAAAAAACAAGGGCTTCAGTCACAATTTTCTCTCTAGTGAGACACAACTGAGATATTAAAGAGATCTCATTTGTGATTTTTCTTATAGTGCTGATTGTAAGTTTTTTGGTTCTCTCATCCTGCTAAATGAATAGTGACTGTCAGAAAAGTAACTCAAAAGTTGCTCTTTTATTGCTCAGGAGGAGATTTAATAGAGTTCTATAATGCATTTATTTGTTGCCAAGTCAGTGGTTTTCCAGTGGAATTGGGCTACTTTTACACTGTTGCTGTGGGTTGTTTTTTAGTCTGCGGGTTAAAACAATCTCCACCTCCCCCTGGAATGAGATTTTGAAGGAGTGGAACCCCGACAGCTAGTTTTGGGTTAGTTTTGATTAGCAATTGGCCTGGTTTTATTTCACAGACCTGGCAACACTGTTTCCGGGTCAGCACGTCTACCTTGGCTTATTTCGCCAAGTGTGTGATGTAAATGCAGATGTCGGATATGGGTTGCTTTTAAAAGATGTAAGCTCATCGCCAAAACATTGTATATAGTCAACAAATTGAAGATCTGCAATGTAAATGTAGCCAAAGAGACTTCAGTTGTGAATTTTCTCACAGTTCGGGTCATAAGAGTCTTCGTAAAGAATAGTTATCTTATACTGCACTGAAAGCTGCATTGTGAAATGCTGCGAAGGTTCAAAGAACGAGGGAATGAGATGAGATGAAACGGAGTGAAGGGTAGAGATCAAGACAGATGAGAGAAAGAGGGAGGGGAAGAAGGATAAAGAGAGAGCAAAGATTAAATGCAAAACACTTGAACACACACACACACACAGCTCAGCTGATGCACTCGAGTCGAGATGATGGCAAATAACGCTTGTGATTATTCTTTCTTATGTTTATGTGCGAGAAAGAAGGAGGAGAGAGGCATATCATCATAACTTCAATAATTCATTTGGCATTAATAAAACACGAGCCGCAGATTTCTCCCTCCCCGAATGAAAAGCTTTACGTAAGGTTAACGTGATCACGGTTCTGCTGAGTCCTGACATCGCTGAACCTCACCGGACCTCTCTCCGTTTCTCTCCGCGGCAGAGCTTTCCAAGTTCATTTTATGCTGTGAAGCCACACGGGAAAAACTCTTTGGATTCAAATCCATCCCAACTTTTCAACATCACAGAGCACACAAACACAACCACACTGCAATCCTGCTTGTGGTCAAAGCAGATCCACGACTGCGCTTGAAAAATGAGCTTTAACATCAAAACGAATGGCGTAAGGATGAATGAAGATACAGAGCAATCCATCAGATCAATCCATCTGGACAGGATGCAGAAAAATGGCTTTTAACTTGCTCAGATGTGAACAGTAATCAAACCAGCAAACAATTTAAGATATACAAGGATTTCTGCAGACGTCACAACAACCAAACTAGAACATGTAGTACATTCAGTACACTTCATTAAAGGAAAAGTGGAAAAAGAAGAGGACGAGGAAAAGGAAGAAGAAGTAGTAGCAGAAGAGGAAAAGGAAAAGGAAGAGGAAAGTAAGAAGAGAAATAAGTAAAAGAGGAAGAGGATGAAAAATAAGGGAAAAGGGAAAAAATGAAAGAAAGAATAGGAATAGGAAGAAGGAGCAAAAGAAGAAGCAGAAAAAGAAGGGGAAGAAGAAGAAAGTAAGAAGAGGAGAAAGAAGCAGAAGAAAAGGAGGAAGAGGAAGAAGAAGAAGAGCAAGAGGAAAAGGAAAAGGAAGAAGAGGAAGAACCGGAAGAAGAAGAAAGTAAGAAGAGGAAGAAGCAAAAGCAGAATTCAGGGACCATAGAAAGTGTATTGACTCAGTGCATCTCAGTGTGGTATGGAAACAGCTCCAGTCAAGACTGCAAGGCCTTGCAGAGAGTTGTGCGCTTAGCTGAGCGCATCTCAGGGTCTGCTCTCCCCTCTCTGCAGGACATCTACCTCAAACGCTGCAGAAGCAGAGCTGTCAAAATCATCAAAGACTCAAATCACCCTGGAAACTGTCTTTTCACTCTGCTGCCATCTGGTAAGCGCTTCCGCAGCCTGATGGCAAAAACTGAGAGACTCAGGAGGAGTTTCTTCCCCCAGGCCACCAGACTCCTAAACTCAAACTCAGCCTCTTAACATCATCATGACTTCACTTATTAATCACTCACAATCAGTAAGATATTCACACTCATTATTCTCTACCTCATACTGACAGTGTCATTTGCACACATCGCTTTCTGTGTTTTGGTATCTTATTTTTTTATTTATTTTTTTGAGATTGCTGCTACATGTCAACCATGTACAACCTATTTGCACATTCCTCTCTTGTACAGTCATGCTTATCTTAATATTTAAGTCTACAGTATACTATCATGCACATTATTTTATATTTTGTTCTTTATATCTATTTTTTTTTTTTTATTATTATTCATTTAATTTTATGTATACTTCTTTGTGTTGTTTTTTTCTATAATATTGCACTGTCCATGGAGGGGACCTGACTCACATTTCACTGCTGGTTAATACTCTCTGTATAATCGTGTATGTGACAAATACATCTTGAACTTGAACTTGAAGAGGAAGAACTGGAAGAAAAATAAGAAGAAAGTATGAAGAAGTAGAAGAAGAAGAGGAAGAATCGGAAGAAGACGATGATGAAGAGGAAGAATTGGTAAAAACAGCAGAAGAGGAAAAAAGAAAGTAAAAAGATAAGGAAGATGTTGAAGAAGAGAATGAGGAAGAAGAAGATAAAGAGCAAAGAAAGAATAGGAAGAGGAAGAAGGAGAAAAAAGAAGAAGCAGAAGAAAAGGAGGTTGTAAAGAGAAGAAGATGGGGTGAATAAAGAGGTGAAGGAAGATGATGAAGCAGCAGAAGAGGAGGAGGAAGTGGAAGAGAAAGGAGTTTCCTGTGTTGATGTATTTCCTATTAAAACAGGAAGTTGTGGTGGTACAGCAGTCTTTAGTGAATGTCTTAGTCTGGATAAACCGCTCTTGACAGTGTGTCCCATGAACAACAGCAATGAATAAATCACAGCCACTTCCTCTGGAACCAAAGCACAAGCATTTATTTCCTGTCCCAAACATCGAGCGGCTCAGAACAAACAGACACTAATGCTGATCTGATCTGCAGGATCATGTTAAAACAGTGAATCACAGTCAGCTGTCCGTCTCTGACTGATCTCAGATCTGATTACTCTGATGAGGAAAACGAGAGAAATTAATAGGGCTGGGACGATACGCTAATCTGCCGATTCAATACTATCCCGATGCTTGTGTGCCGATTCAATATATATTGCGATAATTGAGTATTGCGATTATATAACTATTGCGAGTCGATATTACAATTTATTGTGATTTTTGTTTGCTTATTAAAGACTAGACAACGGAAAATACTTGATTATACCCTTAAAAGAGACTCTATATGATGAGTCATATTAACAAAAACAATGCATCACATCTTTCTGAACTTTTATTTCAGGAGCATACACACACACACACACAGTGTATATTTAAAGTACCTTGAACCATGAAACTTTCAAGTACCAAAACCCTGAACTTGCACATGAATATAATAGCTAAATGTTCAACAAAATGAGTAGAAAAAATACTTTCTGAAATAAAATAAAGTGCTGTTACTTTGTATACCATTCAGTCATGTTTCCCCGGCAGTTGGGATTCAAAACATGAAGGTGCAGAAAGAATTCTGGAAGAGGTTTGATCCTCTGCCTCGTCATGGTTTTGCTTTCTTTCTCGCGCCGGCTTTAAACGTATATGATGTCATCTAATGCAGCGCACTGCGCACGCAGAACGATCGTTGTATGACATCAAAGCACCACGAGAGCTACAGAGAACAGACGCTCCACATGCTTTCGAATCACTCTCGCGGTACTTTGATGTCATACGCTGATCGTCTGCGTGGTGCTGCTTCAAGTCAAACACACCGATACATTTCACAACACGCCAACTGTTGGAATTACAAAGCACTAACTTCTCCCCACCACCTCTTATGAAAAGTAAAATAATTCAATATAAATTGAATTTATATAATAAAAATTATAAAATTATAAAATAAACAATAAATTCTGAGGTAAACCAATCGATTTTTAAATCGTTTTTAAAAGAATTGCGATAGTTAGGTGAATCGATTTTTTCTCCCACCCCTAGAAATTAACCTCTCACTGCTAATCACACGAGATGAGAGTGTGTGTGTGTGTGTGTGTGTGTGAGAGAGAGAGAGTGTGAGTGTGTGTGCGTGCGTGTGTGTTTGTGCGTGTTTTTGTGACATATGAGGACACAAATTTGTATAATGACATGGGTATGACATAGGTATTACAAGGAGAAGGTGACTTATGAGGACATTGCCCTATGTCCCAATATTTCAAAAGGCTTATAAATCATACAGAGTGAGTTTTTTTGAGAAAGTAAAAAGTTTCCTGTAAGTGGTAGGTTTAGGTGTAGGGTGATAGAAAATACGGTTTGTAAAGTATAAAAACCATTACGCCTATGGAATGTCCCCACAATTCACAAAAACAAACGTGTTTGTGTGTGTGTGAGTGAGCGAGTGAGACAGTGTGTGTGTGTGTGTGTGTGTTTGTGTGTGTGTGAGTGAGCGAGTGAGACAGTGTGTGTGTGTGTGTGTGTGAGTGAGCGAGTGAGACAGTGTGTGTGTGTGTGTGTGTGTGTGTGTGTGTGTGTGAGCGAGTGAGACAGTGTGTGTGTGTGTGTGTGTGTGTGTGTGTGTGTGTGTGTGTGTGGCAGGTGCGAGCAGTAACACAGCAGGACGGAGTGTGTGTTTGAGTACAAGGTCTCACATCAAAAAGAGTTCAAACTTGAGAAAAGTCTCCATTTGCTCCCCAATTCATCTCACTGCTGTCTAGTGGGAGTGGGAGAAAACAAAAACGATTATCTGATGCATTGTGATTCTCATTTCAACGATTCTGAAAACTGTTTTATCCAAAATGTCAGTACATTAGTTTGAATGCAGCTTATTAGGCCTGCTGCTGTTGATGATGTCTTTAGTAATAATCATACAGCAATAATGCTGAGAAAATATTTTATGTGTTCCTCTGTTCCCCTTTATTGCTTTATTTCTGCTTGTATATTCTGAAGCTGTATTTAATTAATAGTTTAATAAATATTTAACATACAATTGTTTTTATTTATTATTATTATTTAAATATTTAGATTATAAAATAGTATACAAAATATTATAATATTTTTTTTAAAAATATTATATTTTTTAATATTTAAATTATCATAATATTATAATAATTATTAAATATTACTTATTAGGGGTGGCACGATACATAAACTCGTGCATCTCGGTTCGGTGCATGAGGCCTTACAACGAATACAGGCAATTCCTCCCCAATCCAGAAGGGAGCGCCGCAGCAATGCAACGCTGTTTGATAACCGCCAGCAGAAGAACAGCGAATGCGGTGAGTTGCGCACTTGAAAACAAAGCCCCCTAGACAGTGACCATGTGCTGATTCTGAACGCGTCTCTCACATAGACTGACAAACGAGTAACTTTAAAGGCTTGCGCACTCAACTGTTTGCGAAATGGAGCTTTGTGCTTGTGTACCCTTCCTCTCTCATTCGGCACAAATCCAAATATTCCATAATATTTCCATATTTGCGATGTAACGTATCTGAATGCTAAACTATTATTTATTATGTAAATTATAGGCTTTGTACTTCAGTCATGTTCCAACGGTGACACAGAGGCGGGTGCACTGATGTTTGTATTTTATTTTGATAAAGTACCAACTTGTGTGTGTGTGTGTGTGTGTGTGTTTGTGTGAGACGCGATCACTTCAACTGTTTCCTTATACCAGCAGAATCAACTTTAAACACTTATCGTCTTAATAATGCATCATTGTATAAAGGTCTGCTTTTATTTGTGTACACTCACAATGAAAACAAAACATTGTGCTTTTTATAAAATAAAGAAAACAAATAGGATGTTGCTTTCTGCCATTTGAGTTTCCTTTCTGTGAACAAATTAAGTGTGTCACAAGAATGAACTGAAACTCAGCATATATAGGCTATGTTACGTTTTTCCCCTTGTTTATCTGTTAACTAAATCAAATATATTTCAAGAATTTATTCCTTGTATGTATATATGTACTGCAGATTATATATATAATGTAATATAATATTTAGTATTACTTCTGTACTACTCTCTGTTCAAAATAGATGAAAAGAAACCGAGCATAGTAGATTTGTTTGTTTTTTTCCTGTTGTACCGAAATCATATCGAACCGTGACCCCCGAACCGAGGTACGTACCGAACCGTGACATCTGTGTACCGTGCCACCCCTAATACTTATACATAATTCTAATGTATTTATATGTATGTATTTATAATTATATAAGTAATTTAATAAAAATTTGACAAATACATTTGATATTTAAAGTAAATTTAGAAATTGTAAATAAAGTAAATTAATTCTGTAAACTCATTAATAAGAAAAAAAACTAAATCTGTGCTTATTTACAAAACTTAAAACCTGTTTTAAACATGATATTATAATAATAATAATAATAATAATAATAAGTGAAAAATATAATAATAATAATGATTATTATAATAATTATTTAACATTATTCATAAACAATTATTTTAATTTATATTTAAAATAAATGTAAAAATTATAAAGTAAATAAATTCAGTAAACTCATTAATAAATAAGTAAAAAATCAGATCAAGAAAAGATCTGTTTATTTACATGTTGTATTAGAAAACTTAAAATATTACTTATAAATATTTATTTTTAAAAGTACTTATAATTATGTGAGCAATTTAAAAAAAATGGACAAATCAATTTGATATTCAAAGTTAATAAAAAATAGTAAGTAAATTCAGTAAACTCTTTAATTAATAAGAAAAAAAAAACAGATCAGGAATAGTTTTGGAATCAGATCATGATTCCGAGAATCGTAATCGGATCGGATCGGATGGCTAAAGATTCCCATTGCTACCGTCTAGTATAAACAACTGAAATGTTAACGAGAGCTCATTTGTGATTCCTCTCTTCTCTGGACACACACGGTCTCCTTGAGATGTTGAGTACAGTAACGTGAGCGTCTCTGCGGACCGTCTGCGTGTCAGAACAGACCCACGGCCGGCTGCGGCTCCACAGAGAGCAGATCTCTGCTTTAACACACGCCTGTGGAGCATCTGTCTGTGCTAACAAGGCCACTGACATCTCTCACTGCAGACTGCACACACACACACACACACACACTCACTCACATATTAATCAGCACATGTCGCGCATGCGGGAAGCTAAATATTTCAAAGTGGGAGAGGGGAAAAGTCAATCCTTGTGTCTGTGTGTTTACTTAGATACACTTTAGTGACAAAACTGTTCCCATCAAGGACCTAAATCTGACAAGACAAACTCAATATTGTTGTGATATATATTATATACCATTGTCAAACATTAATTTACAAATAATTTATGTTCACAAACCTAAAATACTACAAATTTTAAATACATAAAATATATATATTCAGTTCATATATCAAATATATTAAATAAAAACATAATTGGGAAAAAAAATAACTAAACTAAAATATGTTTTAGGACTCCTAAACTAATTAAAATAAGATTAAAAAACAGTCAACATTTTTATTTATTAAAATTTAAAATATTTATTAATTCATTCATTTTATATAAATAAATAAAAAAAACTAACTTGACAAGACAAATTGAAAATATTATTGTAATATAAGAAGAATATAAAAATATATTCAAATATAAACTAAATAAACAAAATCTAAACTATAATTAAGCAGTTCTGTGTTCTGATTGGTCAATCCAGTGCTCCAGTGATGATTTAATTTCAGCTCTGACAAAAATTCAATTCACTGCACAACTACCAACTAGAGCCCAACTAACTATTATGTTCCCACATCTCCACTAGATCTACTAGTAGAATGATGACACCAAAGAATCTGATTCAGAAAACAATGGCAAGTCTGTAGTCATCATATAAAACAGCAGAAGTCTGCTCATTTACATAAATGAACATGTGTTATAGAGGAGGAGAGCGTCTCATTGTCCTGTTCTGTAGGGCTAGTTCTTCATTCTGCATACGAGACCATCTCTATTTCTCTCTGTCTCTCACTGTTCGCTGGAGCTCTGTGCTTTTGTGTGCTGAATCATTGTGATGAAGTCTATGCGTGCTGTGATCTGCGACGGGATGCTCTCGTAAAGTGCGTGACAATAGTCGTATTGTACCTCAATTACCCGTGCGGCCCGCTGCCTGGTCCCTAGATGGGCAGCCTCTTTATTGTTTTAGTCGTTCGCTCTGTTTTCATGAGATACGTTATTATGTGTGCTATCATGTCTGTAGTATTGTTACGCGTGTCAGGATCTTATTGTTGGGTTTATCTGCATGACTGTACTGTCATGATTCAATATGCACAGCGTGTTTGTGTTGCCAAATCTGTGCGGTTTAAACAACAGTCATACGAGTCTCTTGAGTGCGTTCTCAGACGAGCACAGAATATACTATCATATTCAACACACAGTATGATGCATATACACTGGATGATTGAGCTCTCTCAAACGTAAAATGATGCATATATAAAGTAAACAATAAAGAATAAGAATAAAACAGTTCAGTCTAGGGTTATTCTGAAATGTAATGAAAACATGAAAAGTAAAATGAAAACATTTTGGTAATATAACTGGGGGACAAAAATGAAATTAAATACATTTTCATTGTTTCTAAAAAAAAATTTTGTGTTGTTTATCGATACATTATATTACAAAACGTGAAACAACCTGCCTGCATTAAACATGACACTATAATAATAATAACAATAACTAAAAAAAAAAAAAAAAACTAGAAAAGTAAAAAACTATCAGGAAAAAAGAACAAATTGAAAATGAACAAAACTGAATTAGGTTTAATCCAGGGTTATTATAGTTAACTAAAACTAAAGCCCCCCAAAAATGATATAAAATACATGATATAAGATCAAATTTAAATGAAATAAAATAAAATACTAAACAAGAGTTCATGTTTTTTCCACCTAGCAGCCAAAGCACATTTCTCAATTTTATTAATTTTTTTTAAATAATAAAAACTATACAGACATGTTTGAAAAAGAAAAAGAAATAAAATAAACAGAAAATATAAAAATAGAAACTTATTCAAAATATTTTGAAAAATTATAACAGTATCTAAATGATAAATAAAACTGCTTTAATTATTAACTAAATTAAACTAAGTAAATAATTTTAATAATTACATAAATCACAAGTATATAATAAATTATATAAATGATAAATTAATTAAGTAAATCTAAAACTAAATCAATTTGGGTTATATTTAGGTTGCCAATATGTTTCTACTGACATATTTGATGGTCTGTATGACAATGTTTTAATGTGTTATGATGTTTTAAATGGTATTTTTATTGGTTTTCAATCATTGTTATGCCTTTATTGTGACATGATGTGTTACATGGTTATTTACCTTATTTATTTATGGATTTGTATGAGTGATAATGTATTATGCAGCATCAGTGTAAGTAAAAATCCTTTGGGCACAATAAAATAGACAGCCATTCAAACCCTTAAAAGTACCCTTAGTTTGAAAAGTACCCTTTCAAACCATTAAAATATTTCATAGCAGACCATCAGTGTGTGTGTGTGTGTGTGTGTGTGTGTGTGTGTGAGAGAGAGAGAGAGAGAGAGAGAGACAGTGTGTTTGTTTGTTTGTTTGTTTGCAACAGTAAAGATTCAAGAGTTTGATAGCGATTAAAAATTGAAAGCGCTGCTCTATGAAAACCACAGTAGGCAGTGCACTGCAAAATAAAAGACATGTTTTACACAAATCTCAACATGAAAATTTCATTACGTCCTCCAATCAGTCAGCATGATTGGATCCGAACGGAGACAAATTAAAAACAACTTTCTGCACATTTGGCAGATTTCATGAGCGCGTTGTCCCAGCTGCAGCGATACGTCTGACCAAATTTATTAGTCAGATTGATCTGGTTCTGCTGCGTGTGAGGAATATCTGATGCGCTGATGTAACTCTCAACACTTCATTAATATAAGTGGATTATCATTTAGAGTTAATTAGCTGCTGTTTTGAATAGGAACTGAAGAATTATTGTAATCTCATAAGAATGATGAAGGCATATGCTGGGTGAGGAAGATTATATTAGACGCTTCTAATGATCAAAAACACTGACGGTGTGTGTTCATATTCATATGCCACAGTCTCTCTCTAATTCTACACACTCAGCAGAAATGGCCATGCTGTAATGCTCCAGCCAATCAGAGCGCTCAGATTTGCCCTGCCTTTGCTGGAGGGACAGATGCATGCTGGGAATGCAGAAAGCGGCATTAGAGGAGGTGCATTTACATTTATGCATTTATAAGTTTTGTGGGTATAAATTGATTTATATAGGTTGGTTCGATATTGTTAAATAATATTTTTGACATGAGCAAAACCAGTTAATTTATTTGGAAGCTTGTTTCCACCACAGGATAAAAGACTGAAAAGGTAATTGCGACTTTTTAGCTCACAACTTTCTCACAGTTAAGAGGAAAAAAGCCAGAATTGTGAGATATAAACTTGCAATTTGCCAGAACAAAAGTCAGAATTGTACGAATTGTCAGAATTTTTTTAATTAGATTAAGTTAAATTGCAATTACCTTTTTTATTTTTTATTTCGTGGTGAAAAAAAAAACAGAATTGCAAGATGTAAACCCAGAATTGTGAAAAAAATAATAATCACAAGTCGGTATATATTTCGCAATTCTGAGTTTATATCTTGCAATTTTTACTTTTTTCTCAGAATTGCCAGAAAAAAATGTCAGAATTCTGAGATAAAAAGTCGCAATTACCTTTTTTTTCATGGCGGAAACTATAATATAATATAATAATATTTTTGACTTGAATGAAACCAATTAATTTAGATTTATCATTTTTAGGTTATACAATAAACATTTAGGCCTAAATGTAAGATTTATGCATTTGAATTACATGTAAATTTCCATACATTTGGACTACACAATTATAACATGAACTAATAAATAAACTTAATGTGACGTATAAAAGAAAAGGGTAATAAGAAGCAGGTAAGATTTGTGCACTCAAAAAATCCTAGCATAGTTTATTATTAACTATTTGCATCTATTTGATTTGATTTAAATAATCATATCTTCACAATGCATTTATTAAAATTGCTTAAAATCAGCATAAATCTGGTTATTGAGAAATCTGATGTTCCATTTATTCATGACTGACAAATATGCATCACATTAAGCTTATTAGTTATGTTATTACTGTAATCCAAATGCATGCATTTTGTATGCAATTCAATTACATAAATTTGAAAAAAATTTTGAGTGAATGTACTGTTTGAGCTACAGTAAACAATTCATATTGATTGATGATAAATATATACACCTGGTTATTGTGTATTTAAAACACATTCAGTTTATTAGTACTATTACAGTTTTATGTATGGCTGACAAATTTATGTGTTTATGTTAAAACAGTGCAATCCAAATGCATGGACATTTTATATGCAATTCAAATACCTAAATCTTAAATTTAGGCTTACATATTATTTTGAGTTTATCTAAAGTGAATCTACTGTCTGAGCTGCAGGAATGCGCAGGTGCAGTTGATCAGTCTGAGGCAGTAAAACTGTTGTGACAATAGAGCTGAAGCAGAAAATCGGGGTGTTTGCTGGACGGAGCAACAGCAGAGAAGATGGCTGTGAGCGTCAGAGGAGGAGACCGGGGCAATAAAACACTGCTGACAGCAGAGGGGCAGCAGGACAGAGCGGGTAAATGAAGGGTCGGGGCATTACACAGACCGGGCGGTCAAACTGGCACTGGATGGACGGATGGAGGGCCAGGAGAGGGATGCTTGGAGGCAGAGAGGAAGATAGCAGATGGTCAGGATTACTCTGGACGAAAATACTCCCATGATTCTCTGAGGGAGAGCCGTCCAGAGAAACTCCATCTGTTAGAAATACCCATACAAGAGAGAGAGAGCGAGAGACATCCTGAGCCTCTGCTAACACTCTCTCTCTTTCTCCCTTTCTGTTTCTCTCTGAAATGAGCTTCTGTCCGTGCACAGATTCGGTCAGTTCAGCATCAGAAGGCAAACAGCCGGCAACACGGACAAACGCACATGACATGTGAGATTACACGTGTTCGGAGGAGGACAGAGACGCAGCAAAACCGCCTCTGTTCTTGAGCTTATTTATGATCTTTATACTGTAATTGTTTAGTGTCTAAACACTGAAGACGTGTTTGTGTGTGAGTTTGCATACTTCTAAAATAACAAGCTGTAAATGATAGTAATTAAGCCTGCTAACTACATCTAGTGTCTAAACAAACCTGCCCTCGACTCATCAGCGGAGGCGGTTAACCTGAACACACTGAGGAGGATGTTATTGCTCAAAGGTTGCTCTTTTAAAGCTCAGGAGACTTAAATGAGTTATCAGCAGTGTCAGGTGTTTCTCAAATTGTTTAATATAAAAAGACAAAAATAAATCAGTAATACAGCAAGAGTATAAAATCTATGAAATGGATCAGCTCAAATCGTTTGTTTAGGGGAAAATTTGATGAGAAATGTTAATCATATTTTGATTAATTGGTATCTTATTATTGAGATCAATGTTTGAAACAGTCTAAAACTCAAATGAGATTACTGGGGTCCAGTGCTTCTTTTTTATTATTTATATACTATTATATTACTGTATGTATTCATATTTTTTATAAGATTTATCTTTAGATTTTCAGCTTTCATTTGAATTTTCGTTGAAATAATTTGGTGATGTGCTTTTTTTTTTTTTTTTTTCAGTTTTATTAATTTTAGTGCTTCAACTTATTTTATTTCAGTTAGCTTTCAAGACAAAATTTCTCATGTTTTAAGTCAAAGTTTAATTTTTTAATTTAATATTTAGGCTATTATATATTTAACTTTATTTCAGTATTTTATTTAAATATTAATTTATTTTTTGTTTATTATTTTATTTTATGTTTTTCCCTTTGATTTTTTTTATTTTATTTCAAAGTAGGTTTTTAAGTTTAGTATTTTCTTTGAATGATATTTTATTTTATTTAATTAAGTATAGGCTTTTCATTTAATATGTATATTTTATTTTATTTCAGTGTTTAATTTTAATATTATTATTTTTTTAAAGGTCATGTTTTTTAAGTTTAGGTTTTTCATTTAATATTTATATTTTATTTTAGTATTTTATTTCAATTTTTTTAAGTTTAAGTTTTTCATTTAATATTTATATTCCATTATTTGATTTCAGTTTGATTTATTTTATTTTTAATAGTTTTATTCAATACTGGTGGAATTCTTTTCACAAGAAATAAATCTGAGAACCATGAGACTTCAGCAAATTCTCCATGTAATCCCATTGCTGTCTTCAAAAAAACAATTGAGCTAGACAATATATCTACACAGTCTGTATCCTGAGCCGGCCTCTCTCATCAACACAAGCCAAATATTGATTGATTTTTCCACACACTTCATTGCACAGCTAATTAAAACTTACCCAAGCACCCCAGTTCATAATGTAATTACCAGCCAATGATCTGAGCGTCTCTTTCCACGTGTCTGAGCTGATTCTCTGCTATCTGTGGACGCGGAGCGACTGGCACATCCAGATCGAGCCTCTCGATTGCGCTATTGAGTGTTTCCTGTCAGCTGTCCATAGAATAACCAGCACTGTGAGCAAAACAATCGGCCGTTATTGATCAGGTTTGGTTTTGTACAGTCAGCTTAATTAGCATGTCAAAAAATAACCCAAAAGAATATTCTGCAGTCTCTGAGTCTAACACTTTGCGTTGCTAATAGATTTGTTCAGCTACAAACGTCTTAGGACTCTGGAGTATTGAGGCTTGGAAAATTAATTAAAACATTTGTTGCAGTTCCATCAAACTATAAAAGCTGCAGTCAAAGTCCCTCTGAAACCAACAAAAACAGTCAGTTTGCTGCACTGCGCTTTAAAACAAAAACTCTCAAACTGTTTAATGTGACTCCACTATATTCTCCAGCACATATGGTTTTCTGTGTCATCAATTAAAGAGTACGCCATCATAATCAAGCCAAAAGAAAAACTACTTTTTGCATTTAATGTGATGATTCTGTATAAATCAAACTTGATAAGTAGAATTGATTTTGACTTATGTTAACCTTAACGTCCTGGCTATACAAGTAATTTCAACTTAAGATGAATCTCATTTAACTTCATTTTACATTATTTTGATGAGTTAATGCAATGGAAAAACATATGTTGCTTTGATTATTGATCATACTGTAAATACAGATATTAAAAGCAAGATTTGAAGAGCTGCAACAGTTTTCTTTCTGTCTAGCAGGTTTCTTAATAATCACACAACCCTGAACGCTGCATTACTGGCGTGAAATGCCTCCGAATGCACCTTAAACTGCAATAAAGCACCCTGCGGCTGGAATTATGGATGGCTTTAATTTATGCTTCACTATTTTTCGCTCATGCGGCTACATAAACATAATGAGAGGGTGAAACACGTCCATCAGCTCCTCTCTGCATGTTTATCATCATGTGTAATTCAGCAGCAGGAGCCCGACTCACATCTCATGTGCTGGCAAAGACCTAAAACCTCATCTGTTCATCATAATGAGGACACGTATTACCAAAATCCTATAGGAATCTGCCAAAAATAAACATTTTCTCATGAAGAAAATATAAATCATTTTATTGAATTGCCAGAAGGAAAAAATAAATTATATATATATATATATACATTAAAAATTATTAGATTTTCATGTGGAAATATCTTCACAAATGGTGAATATTTTCTTTTTTAATTTGGAATTTAAAGGGCACAAACCAGAAGATCAGATTAAATGAGTAAATGTGACAAGTGTAGAAACAAAACAAAAAAACTTAAATTGAAAGTACTTAAAACAGTAAAACTAACATTATAAACAGATAGTTTAGACTCTAAATTCTGATTGGATAAGCTACATTCAAATTTCCAATGTTGCTTAGCAACAATAAACAACTAGTAAACAACACAACTCCATCTCTCTCTATGCAAGAAATAAACAAATTCTACACTACAAATCCAGTACAAATATGCCTGTTTTCTCCAACAGAAAGAGAGAAAATGACAAAACAATCAGCCCTAGTCTATATGAAACAAAAGTTGAATTCCTCAGAAAATGCATGTATTAAAAGAGGCAGGCATTTGTTGTCGAGGCTGACGGACATGCAGAAGTGCTGTAAATTGCACTCCGGTGGGCTTTAAAATGCAGGAGTGAATGCTGAAGAACACTTGAAGAACGCCTCCGTCTGATGGTAATGATACCTGCCCTGCGAATCTGAGCAGATGTGTTTCAGACGCACCAGTACAATCATTTCATCAGACATCAAGAAGAAAAGCTCTGTTCAAGTGAGCTGCCTACCAGACAGCATCCTCTGCCCTCATCAGTGTGCATCCGATTCATTATTTTGGGTTTCAAGATGCTACATTTTAAAGAATAAAGACTGTCCTCCAAAAAATTGCTACCAAATGTATTTCATATAACACCTATATACTTAACATTGACACCTAGGTCGTTTAAAAGGTCGTTGCAAAGTAGTAGAATGTAAACGTGTTTTCAGGTTACTTAAAATTGTGCTTAATTTATTTAATTGCTGATCAAAAAATGCATGAAATGGAGCAGCATGGTACTTCCATGTGCATTTATCCCCAGACTTCACAGTTTCATCAATGAAGCTGCAAGTGCAACACACCTTTAGTTGATAAATCCTACATTTCTATTTCTGCAGCGTAAAAAAATAAATAATAATAAAAAAAAATAAAAAAATTACTAGACAAATAAAAAAACTATTCTGACTTATTTTTAAAATATCTTTTATTTTAGCATTTTATCTTGTTTTTATTTTATTTTATTTGTATATTTTATGTTTCATTTGTACAATATTTTATTTTTCATGTTATTTTTTGTTTATTTTGTATTCGATTAAAATAAAAATGAATTGATAGATGTTGTTTCTATTTCTGTTGTGTAAAAATCAAATAAATTAATGAAATAAAATTTTACAAAACAAATAAAAATAACTCACCTTATTTTACTTTTGATTATTTTATATTTTATTTGTATTATATTTTATTTTATTTGCATTATATGTTTTTTTAGTTCATTTTATTTTATTTGCATTCAAATAAAGTAATAATTTCATTTGAAATGTATTTATTTTTATTTTATATTAATCTAATATAATTAATCTAATTCAAATAAAATGAAAACGTTTAGTGTCTTTGTATTTTTGGGCTAACTGGATTTAGTCTTAAAACAAAAAATCAAACTGTCACATGCATCAGTCGCAAAAAAAAATTCAAATGAATTATTTTAAAATTCATATTTGCTAACATCAAACTCAAAAAATACAAACTATGAATTACGTCTCAAGTGCTTGAGGTGAGCAGTATCTGTGTGATGCTTGGAGTTTCTGCCTATGGAGAAACTCAAAATCCAGTCTTTTCTTTTCGAATGCTGCCTTTGTAGGCAGAGCCCTATGTAGACAGCAGGGTTTGGATCAGAGCTGAATACTGTCAGGATCTCAGGCTGGCGAAAAACACTCGCTTCTTGGCAGCAGACGAGGTGGGAACAACCCATGAGCCGCTTCTCTCTTTCTGTCCCTCTGTCTTTTTTTGCGCATACTGTCATTTTCAATCATCTGAACCGCTTCCAGTTTGTTTGTCTTTTTTTGAACGCTGCTAATCGTGAAGGTTTTTTTCTCCTCGCGTCTCACTTTGCTGCTGTAACTACAGTGAGTTTGACCGTCTGCTCTGGTGCTAAAGTTAATTTCAGCCGCTGATTCACTTTAGCGAGAATTCCAGCCCATTACCGCGGCAAACAATGGCTGCTAACAGCGCGCGGCTCCAAAAGAACGTCTGTTTCCATGGCTACGGCTGCAGACTCGCGCAGACCCCCGTGTGCTCTGAACATGCCATGCACTGATGGAGCACAAATCAGTAGGTGCTGACTTCACCGTGACATCGGCTCCGGCTTTGATCTCCAGGAGAAATCATGAATTAGATCTCCTCAACATCTCTGCTGTTTCTCACAGACTGAACTAAAACACACCCGCTGCATGCTGCTCAATGCAACACTCGCATACTGCACCATATGCACTGTATACTGACTACTACTTCTTTACATAGCATGTGTAACAGAATTCAAAGAGAAAAGTTTCAAAAAGTAGTAGAATGTAAAACGCTTTTTCTGGTAAATTTAGATTTTTTTTTCATGGTCAATCATTTAAAATGTGTGGAACGGAGCAGCATGGGACTTATTTGTGCATTTATCCAAAAATTTACCATTTTTTCAATGAAGCTGCAAGTGCAACACAGTTGACAGATGCTGTGTTTCTATTACTGGAATCTGAGGGTGCAAACAAAATCTAAATATTGAGAAAATCACCTTTAAATGAAGTTCTTAGCAACGCATATTACTAATCAAAAATCAAGTTTTGATATTTTTTCGGTAGGAATTTTACAAAATATCTTCATGGAACATGATCTTTACTTAATATCCTAATGATTTTTGGCATTAAAGACAAATGGATAATTTTGACCCATACAATGTATTGTTGGCTATTGCTACAAATATACCTGTTACTTATGACTGCTTTTGTGCTCCAGGGTCACAAATTATATAAAAAAATAAAAACAAACAAGTAGAATAAAATGAAAAATAATTAAAATAAAATAAATTATAAAAAATAATTACTAATTTACAATAATAAATTAAATAACTTAAGTCAAATTAAATTATTAAAATAAATTCTCACTTCATTGGCTTTTGTATCTTAGTTTTGGGTCAATCAGACTTAGTCTGAAAAGAACAAATCAAAAGTTGCTGAAGTGTCCTTTTGTGTACATCTGACTAAATCAACTAGATAAATTAGTAATTAAAATGAAAAAAATAAATTTTTATGAAAATATACTTTTTTTTTTTTTTTTAACATTTTTTCATTGTATACTACAGACACCCAGTTTTATCAGTGAAGCTGCAAGTTAAATAACACACCTTTAGTTGACAGATGCCCTGTTTCTATTTCTGCTGTGTAAAAAAAAAAAAAATTAACAACTGTATTTATTCATTTCACTTGAACATAATTGAATAAACATAATTGAAAACAAGGTCTTCTGAACAATGAAAGAGCTTTTTGAACAATTAAACAACCCAACGATGGTGAACGCTGCTTGTCTGCTAGAGGAATGTAACACTGTTAACCGTTTACCATGAGAGCGATGTTACCATTAAACCAGCTGATGGGAAACAGATCAATACCTGTTCTCTAAGCAGCTGTGGTTCTCATGGTTCACTGCTTCAAATCAAACCACAATTTATTAATTTATTTTTTAAGGGTGGGCCATGGGAGAGATCTGCCTGCCAATCATTTAAAATGTGTGGAGCATGTGGGACTGATATGTGCATTTATCCTCTGGATTCACACCTTCACAGTTTTATCAGTGAAGTTGCAAGTGCAACACACCTTTAGTTGACAGAGGCTGTTTCTATTTCTGCTGTGTAAAAAAAAAAAAAAAAAAAAAAATTATTTACTAATAAAAAATATTTACAAATAAAATAGAATTTGTATCGAAAACTAAAATAAAAATGAATAAAAATACAATAAAGAATAAAATATTATATAAATAAATCTGCAAAAATATTACACAAATAAAATAAAAATATACAAATAAAATAAATAAACAAAATAAATCAAATAAAAAATAGTTAAAAATCTAAAATGTTCTTACTTTATTGTTTTTTTAATCTTAGCATCATTCAATGTCTCTAGTTTTGGGTCAATCGGCTTTAGTCTGAAAAGAACAAATCAAAGGTTGCTGAGGTGTCACATCCATCAGTCGTATGGCCGTTTCAGAGCAAACACTGGACCTTCAATCACGATAAATGACCGCGCTGTCTGACATCTCAAACCATCCGGTGTATGAGACTGAGACTCAACCTGCACTGCGCGCTATTGATTTCTTTGTGCTAAATGTCATGAAGTGATAGATGGACATGAAATGTTACACAAACAGAGACGGTTTAGACACATTTCACCAATCAACAGCGATGAGACTCTAATGCAACACTTTTATCCCTACAGAACTCCATCATCACTGACTGTCACATATTTCAGCTCAATATTTACTCTTTTGCACCACCTTAAAGTTTAAAACCATCATGTTAAACCTTTTTTTTTTAAATTACTTTATTAATTTCTTAAAGTGTAAAACCTTTTAATAAGGAACAAAGTACCGAGCGCACCTTTAAGAAAGTATTCCCCTATGAATGCTGATTTGTTTTAATCTCCTGAGACTTAACCTAGTTTAAACCACAAAGATCATTAATCATTCAACATACCTTTCAGAACGACTCATGCAAGCTTAATTTAGACATACGTGAACTATATGCACATTAATTTCAATGACAGTCAGATGGAAGCTAACACAGCTAGTGGAAGAGCGTGTGTGTGTTAGTGAGAAACCGACATATAGATGAATGTTTCTGTTTCTGTGTTAACCACTTTCATTTTCTGTCATCAAAAAGCATTATGAGTCCAATTTACAACCTTTGTAATGCAATGCCTACTATGGCTTTTGTATGCATGCTAGAGACAAGATGAGGATGAGATCAAACTGCACGAGTGCATGAAAACACTGTGTGCCTGTGTAAGGATGAATAACACAACAGATTATACAAATAAAAAATAAAATAGAAACTAATTAGAAAAAATATTATACACATAAAAAAAAAAAAAAAAAATAGAAAAAATAGAAACTAATAAAAAAAAAAAAATAAAAAAAAAATAGGCACTTTATTGGGTTTTTTAATGCATGCCCAGCAAACGCAGCAAACTGACTGTTCCTGAAAACACGTGTAAGGATGAGTAACACAGAAGATTATACAAAAAAAAAAAATTATTGTTTTATAGTTGCAATATGTAGCAAACTGATTGTTCATGAAAATACATGTGTGCCTGTGTAAGGATGAATAATACAGCAGGTTTTCCACTGCAGGATAAATTGATGCCGTGGGGTTCAGAGGTTAGCGGATGCGCAGAGGTAGGAATTTACACGTGTAATCTGTGTGCTGTTTTGAAGTCTTGCGTGGATTACGTGAATAAACGCCGCATGCTGCTCTTACGGATTATGGAGTCACTGGAAGCCTTTATTCAGACAGGAAGTAAACACACAGCCATAACAATCCTTCCCACTGGAGTAAACTTCACTATACTGTATTATTAACCAGCGAGTGTGTTTTCTGCTGTGAGTTCAAACATCCTGTTCACTCCGATCCGGACAGGAACTCATTTAGAAGTAGCAACACTGAACTAAAACACTGTGTGTCCTACAGGTCTATCCATCTATCTATCTATCTATCCATCCATCCATCATCTATCTATAGATCTATGTATCCACCCATCCATCTATCAATCCTTCCTTCCATCCACACATTCATCTATTTATCCACCATCTATCCATCTGTCTATCTATCTACCCATCTACCAATCCACCCAATGATGAAATATTTTATTTATCCCATGTAAAACATTTGAAGAAGTTACTTTGCATGTTTGTGTAAGCTGTTCTGTATGAAAGCTGGGCTCATTTGAAGGCCTCCTGGCCTACGTGACTGCGCTTATGAATAGAGAATACAGAAAGGAGTAGCGGAGAAGGGAAATGCTACAGGATGAGATAGTGTGGAAATAGATAGTGGGTGTAAAACTGATTAAAATCCTCACAGCTCCTTAAAATCCTAAAATGTACATGATTTTGCAACCTTGGCACCCGGAAAGTGTTAGATAAAATAAGTTATCTTTTGAGAACTACAATGAAAGCAAGTATTATGAAAACTATCAAACAATTGTGCAAAGTAGCGGAAATGATGCATCACAGAATGGCCTGTACGCTCATTGGACAGTGAGCGATAACGAAATTGTACAAAGATTTTAGAGAGACAGATTCAGATATTCTGCAGGCGTCTTGGCTTTGTTGTGTTCTTGAAATAAAGTCTAGTTTAGACTTCTGGAACTCCTATCATCCATCCATCCATCCATCCATTCATCTATCTATCTATTGTTCCATCGTTCTATCTATCTCTCGTTCTATCTATCTCTCGTTCTATCTATCTATCTATCTATCTATCTATCTATCTACCCATCCATCCATCCATCCTTCCTTCCTTCCTTCCTTCCATTCATACATCCATCCATCTATCTATTATTCTATCATCTTTCCATCCATCTATTTACCCATCCATCCACCCATATCTATCTATATATAAACTGTACAATCTGAAAAACACACACAGCTGAATTTAAAATGCAGATACGAAGCTAGCATACTCTCTCAGTCTCTTTCAGTGACACATGGGGTTTTTGACACTTTAGTGTAAATCAGCCTGTGGCACCTCATCAATTACACCTTTTAATTGGTCCCTGTGAAATCTGTCTGCCTGCGGTCCCGGCTGTAAATCAATACTGAGACAGTCAAACATCATCAGGCTCGTGTCCTCGGTCAGAACGATCTCCTGCAGGATCCGAGCGAACAACAGCTTCATGACCATTGATGTTTGTCATTGATCCTCGTTCCTTTGTGTGATCACGTATCTGATACAGTATTTGTGTCAATGATTGAAATCAGCCCTCCTGGCAGCTCTCCAGCAGGTCAATAGTGTGAATGCAAGCGCTTTGGAAATCACTGGCTGTGTATATAGTGTATGATGTAAGTATTTTGCTCAGAAACTGGCAGTGTTTTCTTGTAAGCATCTGTGCTTCTGTTCTCAACAATGCCAATATGAATCTCCATCTGTGAACTGAACATATTTCAGGCCTATATGCACAGCATGACTGCTTATTATTAAACAAGCGAAAAGTCAAACTTTACATAAAAATATTTAATGTCTCAATTAGTTCTCCCAGACAGCAATGAGATAAAACAGAAAATCTCCTACTTCTCAGATTTTTCTCCACGGAATAAAACCCCTAGCGATTTCACGTGTCCACTAGATTTTCAGAAGATGTCTTAATAATGTCTCAAACTGTGCTCCAAAGACTTCAATATGAACTCAAACCAAATAACAAAATGATCTGAGCTGCTATCAACTTTCATATTCCATATATTTTAACTCATATATTAAGAAAAATTACAAATGAAATCGCTTTAACATCAATTAGTTCTCCTAGACAGCTATGAGAGACAAAATGGAGCAAATGGAAAAATGTCCTGTATTTCAGATTTTTCTCCTGAGAAAAACAAATGGAGAACAAATGAAAAGGCTCTTACTTCTCAGATTTTTCTGTTGAGAAAATCAACCCAGTAATCTTACATGTGTCCTTTAAATTATCAGAGGACGTCTCAACAATGTCTCAAACTGTGCTCCAAAGCTATCAAAAGTCTGAGAACTCAATCTCATATTGTCAAAAAATTTAAATTCTAATTAAAGTTACAGTATATAAAATTCAATGCATTTTAATGTGAGACAAAACTGATACTTCAAGGAAGCATATCTGAGAAGTCTGCCAAGACATAAATGAGCAACCTCTGAGCAATACAAATGTTCCTCTAGGCATTGTATGTCATCTGATTTGTGACTAAACGTGCTTAATTTCAAAATTTATAAACAAAAGAATATTTTTAACATCCCAATTAGGCTAATTCTCCTAAACATCAATGAGAAAAAAAAATAGAGATAAAATGCAAAATCTCCTACATCTCAGATTTTCCTCTAGATTTTCAGAAGACATCGCGACAGTGTCTAAAACGGTGCTGGAAAGCTCTAAAAAGTTTGAGATCTCTATATAAACTCAATAATTTCTCAAAAAAAATTAACATTATAAACAAAACTACATGCAAAAAAACACACCAGTAATCTGACATTTCCTTTAGATTTTCATGAGTAAAACTCAAACTGAACTCAAAAGCTATGAAAAATTTGCCATCTCAATGTGAAATCAATCATTTCTCAAAATTCTAATGTGAGACGAAGCTGATACTTCAGGTAGGTATATCTGGGAAGTGATACGAGATATGAAAGAGCAACCTCTGAGCAATAAAAACCTTCCTCTGGGCATTGCATGGTCACTGATTCATCACTAAACAAGCCAAATTTAAAAGCACATGACAACCAGACCCTAAAGGTAACGGTCCGAGCGTCATGAAGAGTTTTAGTAGCGTGTATCGAGGCCCCTCTTGCACGAGGGCCGCTCGAACAGGGAGCCCGTTGTTTCAGGGAAACTCTTCTGCAGTGATGCATTCACATGCTAATAAACTGGAACAAAGCACACAAGCCGTGTCTGGCTCCAGAGCCTTCACTAGGACAACCATCACCACAGAAACCGGCTCTAGAACAGAATGCCTGGCATGGCTGAGGGTACGAGGAGAATGCCACAGTATTTACAGCGGCCAGTTTCAGGACGACGTTAAGAAATAAGCCACTTGAGGCTGTTAAAAACAACCCTTTACCGTGGTAAAATCACTGCAATGGTGGCTTACTGCTTCCATAAATGAATAAATAAAATACGCCATTTAATGGACAGTTCAAGCTTGAAGAAAACAACCTCTGTTGGCATGATGATGTGGGCATTTTTCACCACATCAGCTGATGCTCGTCTAACGGAAGCACACCTGAGTCCAAATCAGTCATGTGAGACAAACTGAAGAATCGGACAGAAATCCATCATAGCAGGAAACAGGATGAGCTCCATGACATCACTTCCTGTAGCCTGTGTATGCACTTTCTGGTGCTGATTTTTTAATGCAACAGGATTTAATGTGATCACTTTAACATTTAATGCAGCGGTGAATAAATATTACATGAAAATTAACTTAATTCAGATAAAATTGAATATTCTGAGAAAAAGCAAACCGGATAAAGTGAAATAATGAATAATGAATAAACTCAATTGGGAAAAAAAGAGATTAGGCTCGCCAACACTGAAAGAAAAAGTTTTCGTTGGGGTTTCAGTGGTGAGTCTGTGGGATTTGTTCACTGTTTTATGGTCCAGCAGGTGAAAAGCACAAGAAACAGGAGGAATCATTTAAGCCTCGAGCACAAATGTTGCATGATTGGACCTTAAATGCAACATTATCTCAGCTTTCTACTTTCACAAGTACACAGAAAGATTAAATCCACTTCTGCACATCATGCAGCAGCACCAGACGTCCATATCAGGTGCAACGCTGAGATTTAATATTAGCTTATCTGCAAACAGCGCTCGATCTCGCTCTCTTTCTCTGTACGCTACACGCACAGACTATCAAAGAACTCAGCCTTATGCTAATGTGTAATTAATTCCTGCAGCAGTATTTAAATCAGGATTAATTATAATTGAGCTCATTTTCATCGAGTGAGGCCGTGTAATCATTTGAAGGGGAGTCGGGCTTTTATCACACTTTTCTCCGAGTTGTATTTAGAATCCATAATATCAGGTTTCACGCTCCGGTCATGTGCTGTAAAGTCTTGAAGTCAGAGCTCAGGGAACGTCTGCTTCTTGTACTTCATTGTTTAACCGGCATGTTCAAGAGACTCGCTCATTAACAGACTAATACATGCACAAATCTGTCTCAGAGAGATGCTTACAAAAGTGTACAAATCACATTAAAAAGAACTTGAGAAAGTGAGAGAAAACTGTTGAGTCAAGGGAGCTGTGAAATAGAGGAAATATCTAGCTATTCCTGGATGGATGTGAGCTGGGAATAGAGCGAGATGGGTTACGGGTCCAAAAATACATCCATCACTGTCCGTTTTTACCGTAGAGGGAAACACGTGTGCTGGAGGTTCGAAGGGGACTGTGGACAAGTTCTTGACAGTGAGAATTGCAATAAAGTCCAGTGAAACAAACAGAAAAATCAGTGCGATGTCACCTCCTCAGAGATCTGCTGTACTTCTGTCTGCGTTAGATCTGCCTCTAAACGCTGATGGGTTGGGTTTCAGTCTGTTGTAAATGAGAGCAGTTTGTCACTGATGTGGCCGACGAGAAAACAGCATTAATTATATATGATGGACAGTCTGTGGAATACAGATGAAGATAAAGAGCCGTCATTAACAGCATCATGAGCTTTAGAGCGAAAACAGTGGTGACAGATGAACGACAAGAACAAAAACACTAATGAGAGACAGATTTACATAATTTAGAATGAGGTAGGTGTGTTAAACTATAGCTGTTTATATGATATATTACTTACTGTATATGCACTCTACCTTTCAAACGTTTGTGGTCAGTAAGTATACTGTCAGTAGCCTATAAATAAATTTATACTTTTATTCAACAAGGATGCATTAAATTGATCAAAAGTGGCAGTAAAGACATTTATAATTACAAAAGATTTCTATTTCAAATAAATGCTGTTCTTTTGAACTTTCTATTCATCTGTGAATCCTGAAAAATAAATTGTATGATGGTTTTCACATAAATATTGGACAGCACAACTGTTTTCAACATTGATAATAATCAGAAATATTTCTTGAGTAGTAAATCAGCATATTAGAATGAATTCTGAAGATCATGTGACACTGAAGACTGGAGTAATGATGCTGAAAAGTCAGCTTTGATCACAGGAATCAATTAGGTTTTAACATATATTTACATAGAAAACAGTTATTTTGATTTATAATAATAGGTCTATTTCACAATTTTACTGATTTTACAGTAATTTGATCAAACAAATGCTGCCTTGGTGAGCAGAAGAGACTTCTTTTAATATTAAAACATTTTACTGACCACAAACTTTTGAACACTAATGTATATAGTCAGATGTACTGTATAGTGATTAGTTTACTGTATATATAAATAAAGGTCAAATGAAGAGAGACAATAGGAAGATATAAAGATGGACAAATAGAGACACAGAGAAAGTGAGAGCAGTAGATCAATGTGAGTGCTGTCTGACTGATACGTCAAATCCAAAAATGATCCATAATCTATAAATCTATAAAATCACTGCCCACTAATCTGCTCAGCTGAGCCTGTTTTAGAGGAAGATTTGGCCCAAATACACAGAGGAGGACTTCACTGTTTTACAAACTATCATCTTTATCTTACACAAACACACACACACACGTGTCCACTAAAGCCTCTCCAATAGCCTGAATCTACTTAAAAAAGCCTTTCTGTGCAGGATCACACTAATGGGTCACACAGAGATCAGTGACACTAATATCTGCTCTGTGTGTGTGTGTCATTAGTCCTTTCATTATCTCCTTAATGATCTCGGCTCTTGCGGTCAATTTCGGTTCAATTGTATGGCTGGAATATCAACGTGACAAAGAGGTGTTGTGAATTTGATGGCAAACGGCCCTCGCGAGGGGCTATGTGTTAACGTGTGCGTTTCAGAGGCAGAAACAGGAGAGAATTATCTGGTAAAACGGTTGGTTTGAGATGCTTCACATCCTACAGATGGGTTCCCTGAGCATATATGAAGACAAATGACCAACAGCAAACAGCCTTTTTCTGTGCTTTCACTGTGTTTAAAGCTCTATTCGCAGTCAACATGTCTAATGCTTTATTTCCTAGAAGTAAATGTTCAGTTTTTAGATTTAAATGAGTCATATGATGTAAAAAAGGAAAAAAAAAAAGAATTAATTTTTTACAACAGTTAGATAGTAGGTCAGGATTAGTTACATGTTTTTTTCTGTAGATTACATATGGGGGAGACATCAAATCATTCATTTAAATGATTCACTGAATAAAAATTATGAAACGAATAACTATCATTACGAGCAAGTTGAGTGAGTGAATGAGTCATTCGATCAACTGATTCGAATTCAACAAGTGAGTGTCCTTATGTGTGAGTCAGTGAGTCATTCATTCAACTGATTTGTTCAAAAACACTGATTCATTCAGGATTGCAACAAGTGACTATCATTTCAAGTGAATCAGTGAATCATTCATTCAACCGATTTTTGCAAACACACTGATTCATTCAGGAACAAAACAAGTGACTATCATTATGAGTGATTCAATGAATCATGACCAATTCATTCAAACACACTGGTTCGTTCAGAAATAAATAGTGGCTGAGTGAGTAAATAAATCATTCTTTTTGACCGATTATGAGTCAATGAATCATTCATTCAACCAATTTGTGCAAACACACTAATTCATTCAGAAATTAAATAAGTCAAAATCATTATGTGTGAATCACAAATATGATTCATTCTAGGACACTAATTAATTCTGGACTGTCTTTATAAGTGAGTCAATGATTCATTTATTTAACAATTTCACGCATTTATAAGGATAGTGAAAATTCAGCCAATTTAATTACTCTTGAAAGAAATATTAAAGAATATTATAAGTGGACTGGACTTCAGGGGAAGAAATAATGAGCTTCAAATGTCTACATTACAGCCTTTTATATTATTTCTGATGGGGAACGACACATACACTAATTAATCAATCTGATTTTCTTTCTCTTTCGAGCTGATATTCATTTATAAGTGCAATCTCTAAAGTCAATGATTCATCCGCTCTTCCTTGTCAGAATTAGGGCTGCAACAAACGAACAATAATCGATTAATCTAACGAACGATTAATCGACTAATCATCGATTATTTCACTGATTAATAGTGACTTTGATTGATTATTCAGCTTTTGCAATTAGTTAAAATATTAAGTTATACATATTCTAACATAAATAAAGGTAACTTCGGCTTTAGAAAAGCATATTATGTAATTACAATAATTATACAAATAACACTTTACAATAAGGTTCCTTAGTTAAATTATAACATATAAGTGAACAATACTTCTACAGCATTTATTAACTTGGTTAATGTTAATTTCAGCATTTACTAATGCATTTATAAAAATCACAAGTTGTGTTTTTTAACATTGGTAAATGCACTGTGAACTAAATGAACAAACAATGAATAACTGTATTTTTATTAACCCACATTAACAAAGATTAATACATAAATGTAATGAATGCTTTGTTCATTCATGTTAATTAATACATTACTAATGTTAACAAAAGATACTTATTGTAAAGTGTTACCAATTCCTTTACAAATAGCTTATTTGGCACACAAAATGAGATGACAGACAGAGACACTCTCTCACCATTTAATTAGCTACATGAAAAAGTAACTGAATGACACATCATTCTGCCTAACATCTCCTTTTGTAAGTCATATAGATAAGAAACAAAATAAAGGCAAGTGATAAGATGCTTTGGATAAACTATTTTATTCACAACATAATGTCTTAAAATACCTTATAGGGTTATAATAACCAAAACAGCCCTGAGCTAGATCAAGCTTTGATCTCTGCAAACCAAACTGTCACTTTAATGAAATTATTATTTTTCCAACTAATAACAATATTTTTCATTAGCTAGCTCACACTGGAGAGCTGCTTTTAACAGAAAGTCAAGTTGTAATTCTAACTGAAAGCGAATGACTTGGTTTTTCATGTTTAATAGTAAAGCTGCTTCAATTAAGGCTATCTATTGCATAAAGTACTACGTTATATAAATAAACATGATGTGACCGGACTTTACTGGAGTACGTTTCTGAACTGCAGAGCTCATGCAAACATCCACATCCTTGTAATCAGATGCATTTTTAACTGCTGCTTTCACACTGCTGTCAGTTTTTGTTGTGTTTATTTCGTTACTGAGAGGAAAGCGCGCAATATATATTTACATATTAATCCAAACGCCGCTCAGCGCTGTGTCTTCTTTTCTTGAATTGCATCCAGGAGGGCTGAACTAGAGTCTTGCGCTACAGCGCCACACTGGTCAAACTGCAGTATTGCAGGCTCTTACATTAGGTCATATGAGATCAAACGACTACTCGACAACAAAAATATTTGTCGACAATTTATTATTGTCGACGTTGTCGATAATGTCGACTAATCGTTGCAGCCCTAGTCAGAATGAACAGATTGAAGAGGAAGCGACAGATCTGACAGGACAGATGATCTTCTGCTGTTCAAGAATTCCATATGGTGGAGAGAAACGAGAGGTATGAATCTGTCTCTGCATAAATCAAGGGGTTATTCAGATAGAAAGCTCTAACCTGCAGTAGTGGCAGATGTTTGGAGATGTTCTGACTTTGGAGGTAATCTAAACATATTAACAGGTGGACACAGTAAATACTGCAGACATCAGTGTTATTTTAGTTTTTTGCTAATATTTTGAGTTAGATTTTATTTTTTTTAATTAAAATGTTTAATTTTGTTGTGTGTTTTATTTTTTTTATAAATATATCTATATTTTTTATTAAGTTTAAGTCTTAGTTTTTAGTTTATTTAGTTGTAGTTATTTTAGTACTTTAACTTAAACTAAATGAAAACGAGCCGAAACAAGCTGAAATAAAATAGGTTTTATTTTTTTCAGTTAATATTTAATTTTATATTTATTAAATATTTAATAAATATATGTTTAATATTTATTTAATATGAACAAAACGAATGACTATCATTTTAAGTGAGTCATTAAATCATTTATACAACAGATCCATTTAAACATAAATTCATTCAAAAACTAAACAAATCACAATCATTATGAGTGAGCCAAAGAATCACTCACTCAAACGATTCATTCTCAGATACTAATTAATTAAGGAACAAAACAACTGACTAGAGAGTCATTAAATCGTTCAACTGATTTGTTTAAAGGGGTCCTATTATGCTTTTTCACTTTTTGAGTTTTAGTCAGTGTGTAGTGTGTATGTTTGGGCATAAAAAGATCTACAAAATTACAAATCTCAAAGTCCAAAAATCCCTTTTCAAGAACAACAACGAACAGCTCATTTTGACTACAGCGTTGCTTTCCGGTGTTTGTGATATCACAAAGCGGTCCATTAGAATATCATTAAAATAAATCCCGCCTATGGAAATTCGAATGGTTGGGGGTGGGGAGAACGCTTGGTTGAGCACTGCACGTTTCAGAATCCAAACCCAGTGTGGGTGTTTTTATATCACTGTATTTCTGAAGGAAACCGACTGTTCAGAAAATTTTGGATGTCATTTTCATTTCATCTTGCATATAATGTCTGATAAAGCAGCGTTTGTGAGCGGAGCTCTGCTTTGTGTACAGCGTTACCGGGGAAACCTCGATCTCTACCACTGCAACAGCGCCTCCCGCTGGCAGAGAATTAATTTGCATATATATGCAGCCACAAATATTGTAACTCTGTGGGACTATGGCACAAATAAATTCAACTGTATAACAGTTTCACTGCAATTCATGTTATAATGTTAGAATTAAAGAACAATAAACATAATACATATTACCGTTGCACTTATCTGTACATAGTAAATGCAGTTATTTTTAAGTTGTTATTGCCATCCTATCTAAAACGTTATTTAGCCAAAAAAAAAAACAATAACATTACCACTCTAATATGTCTTGCAATATCCGTGCGTGCAAAGGTTCTGCATGATCCTCTTGTTCAATATTCTCGAGGTCTGAATTGATATAGCAATATTGATGAACTTGCTGTTCTGGCAAGGGGCGGGGCAGTACTGAAACACGTCTAAGATGTTCGCCAATCACAACGCACAGGGACAGCTAACCAATCACAACACATTTCGTTTTTCGGAAGGCGGGCCTTCATCAAACCCGGAACTAATCGAGCCGTTTGTGCCAGGCTGGGGAGAGAGGTATTGTAATAATGTAAATTATGTGAAAAATAATGTGTTTTTCGAACCACCAAGCATGAGAGCATGTTCTAGTACACCCCCAAAACAAAATCAAGACTTTGTAAAAGACCATAATAGGACCCCTTTAAACACACTGATTCATTCAGGAATGAATCAAGTGACTTTATGGGTGATTCAGTGAATCATTCATTCAACCAATTCATTCAAACACACTGATTCATTTAGTGATTCATTTGTTTTAGTTTTAGTTAAAAGATTGCAGAAATAGTAGAAATGCCCTTATAAAAAAAAATTCACAAATGAGATCTCTTTAACATCTCAGTTGTTTATCTAAGATAGCAATGACATCAAAACGGAAAGCAAATAGAGACTTAAATTTCTTCTGCTTCTTTAAAGTGTCTCCTGAGAAAATTACCTCATAGGTTTCTCCTCTAGAGTTTCAGAAGCGATTCAAACAATGACTACGTTTACATGCGCACGAATAATGCGATTATTTCCAATAATCAGAGTAAGGACTTAATCGCATTATGATGTTTACATGTCAAGAGCAAAACTCTTACTCCCGTTTACATGCAATTTCCATTATTCGCTAAGAATTGTGGTTAATTTTTTTTACTGCCATTATTAACATAGGCTACCCCACTGCACAGCACAAATGGACTCAGAAAGAGCAGGTGTGTTACTGGCCGCTGTTTTAATTTATTTACGTCTAATGCAAAACACTCCACGCTTTTTCGGCGCCATAGAAATGTGATGGCAATTCATTTGCTTACGCTGCCGTCGCGTTACTCGCTGTTTGTGGATGAGGGTAAGAAACAGAGACTGGTGGCAGTCTCCTCTTCCCCAGAAATGCAATGCTTTCTTCCCCGCCATCGTTTCTAATCTCCGTATTATTAAAGGTGCGTGTCACGTCATTCATGTATGTCACGAGCGCATGCGCACTTTGGTCAGAGCAGCAATACTGCGATTAAGGTGTTTACATGCCTGTATATTTCGATTAAAATCGGCGTACGCCACCTATGTTAATACGATTATGCTTGCTGCGATTATGCGCTTAATCGCATTATTTAGATCGAAGTATTGCGTTTACATGAGGTAAAGTTTAATCGCAATATTGTCAAAATCTCATTATAATCGCATTAAGAGGGTCCATGTAAACGCACTCAATGTCTCAGACTGTGCCAAGACACCAAAATCAGCAATCAAAAGTCAGAGATCTTAATATTAACGCAAACATTTCTCATCCAAGAAACACACACTGTAAAAAAAAAAAAGTTGGGCAAACTTAAAATTTTAAGGCAACCAGCTTCAGTAGATTTTTGAGTTTTCTCAACTTCTTGTTTTAAGTTTATACAACAAAAAGTTGAGAAAGACTAAAAAATAAGGTAGCCCAAAAATCTGTTTTAGCTGGTTGACTTAAAATTTTAAGGTAGCCCAACTTTTAGCTTTTTTACAGTGTGGGATAAAACACAAATCCTGAGCTGTAAATGCGCAACACTTTCCTCTGAAAGCATGACTCCTACACACCAGAAGAAAAGAGCATTCTTCTATAAAGCAACAACAATACAAATGAGCAGACGTGCGTCCACCTGCACTAACGATCTATTTAAATCAGTAATGTCTATTGATTAGACTGTAACACAGTTTTCATGTTAACTGCCCACAGCAAGCGCTCTCTGTAGCCAGATATTGATTCGGCGTGATAGAGAGAGAAGGTGTAAATACTACAGCAAGACAAGATGGGAAGAAAATGACTCTGTGCTTTGCTCAAGAGTAGCCATACATCAGCTGTTAATTTAAAGCGCACAGAAACACATAACACACAAAACTGATTCATGATAACTGGTGGTCTGAATACTGATTTGAGAAGCTAGAAGGAATGGCTAATTTCATTGGAATTTGTGCAGGAAAAATCACTCATATTTTGTACAGAATATGCAAAAATCTAGATAAATATTTTCACATAGAACATTTTTATCTGTTTAAATCAAATCAAAAACTGAATTAAATACTGTGTTAGTGCATCGTTATTTAGACTGTTTTATAATATAGTAAACCTCACATTTCAGAAAAACAAATGATTATGAAATGACAGATGGTCTGAATGAAAATGCAAATATACAAATCCTTAGCATTTCAGAGATTTTTGCATGCAAAATCACTCTAATTTGTAATATCTAATATGTCAAAATCTAGTAAACATCAGCATTTGCACATATAGCATTTTTTTGTTTAAATCAAATCTAAAACATGAATTCAGTGTTAATAGAACTTAAAGCTGGCAACTACCTACAAATCCACAGCATTGTGGGGAATTTTGCAAACTTTTTGCACATTTTGTTGAGGACACATAAAAATCTAGTTGGCTTTTATGCTAAAGCCTCTAAAGGAGAAAAACTAAATTATCTTTTTTTCCTGCAGAGAAGCAATATCCAATATAACAAAAACACAGGGAAAAAATTGGACGTTAATGATGGTTGCCAGAGAAAATGAGAAACAGAGAGAATGAGATAGAGACGACCTTGTGAATTACTGGATTGTGGTGCTACCAGTATTTCAGACACACACACACACACACACACCTCTGACCTATAGATTTATATCAGCCTCTGCAATCACAGCCACAGAATCGTTCATGACACCCGCTCTACAAACAATATCTGGAGTGTGTGTGTGTGTGTGTGTGTGTGTGTGTGTGTGTTTTCCATAAGGATGAATTTTTCATTTCATCGAAACAAGCATTTGCACAGAATATTTTCACTAGTTTAAATCAAATCTCAAATGTAATTAAATACAGTGTAAACAGATCTCAAAGCTTAAGCTTTTAATTTCTGTGCCACTATCATCGCCAAACAGAATTGCAAAAAATATAACAGTTTTCCAGATCTGTTCACCAGTCTTCTATTAGTTGGACAAAGACGTAGTTGGGTCAATGCTGCTGCTCAAGCGCTTCTAGAAGGACTCAGTCTACAAATGTATATATTATTTGTCTCTACATATTAAACTGGGATAATGAGACATCATTCTGAAAAATTGCACACCATCATGTTTCGAATATTTAAATAAAGCTTCCATTGGCAAACATGCTTAATCCTCTGGAATTACAAAAAATCGTTTGAATTTCATAAGATGAGTGACGTCACAGACAGATGCCACGAAAAGACGTCTTGGACATCTGTCCTTGAGAACAAACGCTGCTTCACTATTGTCAGATATATTTTAAATAGATTCAAAGGATGGACAAACCCTAAAAGTTCTTTACAGGCATGAAAGTTCCATGTAGAACCTTTAACATCCATGGAATTTTTCCTTCACACAAAAGGTTCTTTATAATGGAAAAAGGTTCTTCAGATTTTTAAAATATTCTTCACAATTTTAAGAACTGTTCACTGGAAGGTTCTTTTGGGAACCCAAAATGGTTCTTCTATGCCACTGCTGTGAAAACCCCCTTTTGAAACATTTTTTTAAGCGAGCAAAAGCACTTTCCCCAGGACAGATTAAACTTTGGCTTGAAATAGACTTGAATCTCTGTCGACTTGAACAATTTAGTCTGAGACCAGGTTGTATACCTGGAGGACCAGCTCTTGGAGAGATAAAAGTACAAAGAAAGAAGAAGAAGAAATAGAATAAAGCAGTTTCTTCCTCTGGAATCACTGAATATCTGCTGCTTTGAACAGCTCAGTGAGTCGCTGATCGGCCCAGTTCCTGAAAGAACATTCTTCTTTAAAAGACACTATTGAATAGAGAAGTGTTTTAGAGAGGATATCATCTCCAGAGAGAGCAACTCCACTTGAAAGTCAATTCATTTACAGCCATTTCTTTGTGAAACTCACTCTAGTATGTGCCATTACTTTTATTAATCATTCACTGTATTACCCTCCTGTTGTGTTCAAAAAAAGTTTTATGGGTCAAATTGACCTAAAGTACATTAGTTTCCATGCAATTTGCCAAAAATCGACACTAAAACTAAAGATTCATGTAAAAACAGAAATCCTGTATTGTAGCTTGTCAGAAACTAAAAAATATAAAATAACAGACACAATATATATATATATATATATATATATATATACAGTACATATATCATGACTGACTACTTATAGTAATATTTTGCATACTGAGGTGCAAGTAATAACAAGTATTAATAGAATCTAACATTATTTGTACTTAATGTATATTGCTATTTTTATGCCTTTTTCTCAAACCTGAAATGATTCAGAAGAGGAGTCTCAATTTTGAATCTTAAATTTCCTAAATTCTAACACATTTAATATTTTAGTGTTTGACAATTTACAATAAAGGTTTTCTGTTTTTTTATCTGATTCTCTAGTATTTTGCAAAGTGTTGATTTTTGGCAAATTGCATTGAAACCAATGGTGGTCAACAGGAGAATCAATACAAAAAGTACAAAAAATTGTACAGCATTTCCAAAAGACATCTGTGTTGAAACTTTGCATGTACATTCATGACCCTAAATGAGAAATATCCACCCAATTTCAAAAATAAATAAATAGTTTAACCAGTATTTCAGGCAATTTGAAAATCAACTGTGGGTCAAATTGACCCCAAACACACAGGATGGTTAAAAACTGGTATTTATATCTTATTTATTTGGCGGTCTTAATGGTTTTAGTACATGCATTTAACATGATCTTTCCCTGCTGTCTTTTTTGGGTCACGAACCACCAGTTGAGAAGACGCACTGATCTAGCCAGCGGTGTTTTAGCAGGAATCTGGTGAGATGTGTTGTGGTTAGACCTCTAGCCCGCTGCTGACCTCACGTCTCTTGAAGGTGACTCTCCATCTCGCTCAAAAATCTCATATCATTTATTCATTCCTCGTCCCTAAACCCAAGGATGGCAGTCGTCCTATCCCGTCTCTTTCTCTCTCAGGCACTTTGCTAGCAGTCCCAATGGTCGTTTAATTTTTGAGTGGATATTTTTAGCTGAAGATAATCGAGGTGGAAACTTCCATCTGTCCTCTGCACATTCCAGCTGCTCCGCTTTTCAGCGGGAAAAAGGAAATCAAGGGAAAAAGCACTCATATTGGCATCATCATCATCATTTTGACCCTCACTTCTTTAAACACAAAAGTGGAAGGGGTAAGTTCACAAAATTATATTTTTTTTAATATATGGCCATATTTGCCAAAAAAGTAACACAAGAAAGAAACCACAGGATTATGTTGATGAGATCATTGTATATTTAAATAATTCCTAATCAAGACATGCTCTAACGAGTGTTGTTTTTGTTCACTAAAACTTAAAATCATTTTTATTTATTGAAATAAAACTGAAAATAAAATATTTGATTACAAAATTAAATTTAATGAAATACAATAAATTAATTAACTAATAATAATTAATAATATATAATAATTAATTAATTAATAATAAAACTGAAAACTGCACATAACAAAATTACTAAAACCTAAACTAAAATTGAAAATATAATATAAAAGCCAACTCAAAATATTAATAAATACTATAACTATATAAATAATACTAAAATAACAAGGGCTCTAACCAGGGTTCCCACATTGTTGGACCAACAAGCTTTAATTTACTTAAACAGTTATTATTAAACAGAAACTGCACTCAGAAAGAGTTGAGCAAAAACCATATTAAGCTATATTTGCCATGTAAATTTTCACAATAATTTATACACAACTTTTCAGGTGGCCTGGAAATTGCAATTAAATATATTACATAAAATATATTTATGCTACATAACTACATTTTTTTTTTTTAAATGTTGATAGATTTTATAAAAGCAGATATTAAACTAAAATCAGACAAAATAATTGCAGGGAATAATTCACCCTAATTCAACTTTGTTCCTATCCATGAGAAAACTATCTGCAAACTTTATACAAGAAATCCATTTTTATGTTAATTCAGTTTGGTTTGATTTTCAAGCGAAGTTGCATTCAGTGCAGGGTCAAAAAGTGCAGCACCGCTTCGGATGAACTTTAATCGGCAGAATTGATCTGTTCGCTGGTGTGGTTCCTGAAGCCTGAGGCAGAGCGATACAATGATTAGAACTCAAGCACAGAGAAACCTCCATCCCTCTGTCTCTGTTCCTTCAAAACACTGTAACAAATCATTAATTTCAGCTCAGGCCTCAGATGATGACTTGGTCAGTGGCAGTGCATAACTCTGTCTCCATCGATCTATCTACTTTTCTTTTTAAAGTTCAGACTTGCATGCCCATTTTTCCTCACATGCCCCCAAGGTGCCTCTTCGTGGCCCTTCGTGCTGCCTGGCCATTTCCTAATGGCAGAAGATGCAAAATTAATGACCAAATATCCGGTGATCATGTGCAGGGACATGTCTCTAAACTGACAGTGACAGCGGCGCAGGAAACGCAGCGAGCTCTGAAAGACGCCCCAGTTTCTGAAAACAACATCCATAACACTGCGCACACAGGCCTCTGTGGGACAAAAACACAGGGTTTCACCGGAGCCCGACCCATTGCTCTGGCTCTCATGACACTTTACAACCACATTTAAAGTTAATCTCGCTCAGGGAGCCGCTCCTGAACAGAACTAAACACCTGGAAGTGCTCTGTAAATGGATCCTGCGCTGGAGATGACAGCGTTGCGTATTTGTTCAGTGGAGTCCCTACAAGGATGTACCAGCAAATGCTATCACAAACATGCATGTATTAATGAGACATGTCTGAATAGACGTACACATCCAGGGCTGTTATCTCATCAGCTTAACGTCAACATGCTTTACAGAGAGACGGAGAGAGAAACTATGTGACGTGGAGATTGAATTAGGCCAATGCCAAAGTATATGGTACAAAAAAAGTTGTACATATCATTTTTGAAAGACTAAGCATCATCTCCAGGGTGATACTTATTGTAGTTCAAACTAAAACCATAAAAAAAAATCATTTTCATTACTTGATGTAAAATAAACTTTAACTGAAATAAAATAAAATATAAAATCCTTTGCCAAAGCAACATTTCTCATTTAACTTGATGCACTAAAATAACTAAACCTACAACTGATTTTTTTTTTTAAATAAATAAAAAATAAATGAATAAAAAAACTAATAAAAATGATTCAAACACATAATAAAGTTACTAAAACTTTAACTAAAATTAAAATGTAAAAAGAAAAACTATTTCTAAATATTATGAAAAACTATAACACAACCTCAATGATACTAAAATAGCACTGATCTGCACTCAAATTGGTAAGGAAAATAATCAGCAGGGCAATAAAACAAAATTAATACTGTCAATACACACTGCCCAGAAATTATATGTGAAACGTTTGTATTTAACATCACTCTCTCTTAAAGTCTATTGTGCAATATTATTATATCTCTTTATTATATATATTATTATATTCTCTTTAATAGCATCTAATTGTGTTTGTGCACAATTTTCTGGAAGTTCAAAATATTCACTATACAGTAAGTACAAACAAAAGGTTTGGGAAACCTATTCGACAAAAAAGTCAATGTGAAAAAAAATTCTACCTAATTCTAACTTTGTTCCTATCCTTGAGAAAACAATCTGTAAAGTACATTTTTTTTAAAATCCAATTTAATTCAGTTTGGTTTGATTTTAAAGGGAAGTTGCATTGTGCAAAAATTATTGTGCAAAATGAACTTTAATGCCAAATTTACACAGAAGCGCTTCTGAAGTGGCATTTAGGTGTCTTAACGCAGACTGTTTAATGCTTCTCAGAAGGTGGCATAAATCCATTTCCACAGCAATTACAACTGTATGCTTTAATACTTGTGTCAGGGCAGTCATAATTTAGTCTGGTTTTTATGCAGCATTGCACCTTTACGCTGAATTTTGAGCAGGCATTGAGCAGCCTTAACTGTGTAAAGATACCATAAATGGCAGAATTGATGTGTTCACTTTTACTATAATGTGTATTTGCATGCAAAAGTAGTTGCTTACTGCAATAATATACGGTAGGGATGAATGCATATTAAGACACGGATAAAGTTTTGCATGAACGAAACTCTACTCTGAATCTATGCTGAAAAATAGACTTCAGACAGGGTTTACAGAAGCGTTTGAAATTCCAAAGAACCCAAGGAAACAAAAAAAGCCACTTTTTCCACAGTTAGCAGATGCATCCAATATGCTGATCTAGATGATAATGGATGAATATACAATCCCAGACTGGAGTTACCTGCATATGCCAGTCCCTTGTGTGGACCAACATGTGCAAACAAATATCACCCGAATCTCCCAGAGGATGGTACAATGAAAGTGTGTAAGTGTGTGTGTACGTGAATCTGACTGTCACAAGCGTCACGTGGAGCAGTGCTCTTCATAATCTGGTTGGATTACGGCTCTCAGACCTGCGCCGTCTGGCCCGTCCGTCAATCAGTCCTCGGCCCCATGTATCCACTTCCCATCCATGATCATGACCCACTCACGATTTCACAGCATCAAGCTTTGTGTTGTTCAGATCACACACACACAACAGCTGCACTTTGCATGCCAAAAACATACAAGCAATCAAACCCAGCAGTGTGTTATCTATAGGTGTATACTGAAAACAAGTCATTTCATTACATTTGGATTTTTGTAAGACAAATACACACACACAGACATACACAAAAAGGGCACATCTTCACATGACAGTTGTCAAACTTTCTCTAACACCTCAAATCTTCAACTACTCCCAAGACCGTGTTTACATTCCTTGTAAATATAGGGTTTTGTGTCGTCACGCAAGCGCACGGTGGCATCAGCAACTAGTACACAAAACAATTTGCGCCATAAATAAGAACTGAAAAGCAAATAAAAAGCAAGTGTAGGAGCTGTACATAAAAGATAATAATAATAAAACTTACCATTCACACAAAAGAAGACCAGCCAAGCAATCCATAGATCAGAATTATGAAATTTCAGCATTTTTCTGAGGGAAAGTCGTCGTGTTATGAAGTATGAAGTTCAAAGTCAGTCAGATTTTCTCCACAGTCTGGTGGTGGAAAAGTAACTGTCTCTTAAAATCAAAATCACGAGTAAAATCTAAAGCATTTTTAAAATATTTCAATGATGACATGCGAAACTAAGAACTACAACTAACGTTAGTCAAATTAAACCGGCGCGTAAAATTCCCTCAGAGAACACCTTCGCGTCGGGATCGGCGTTAACGCGTTCGGTTCCGGGGTGTCCGGTTCTGTTCTTCAGCACGACACCGAGCTGTGTTCACATGCCGTTCACGGTGAACCGGGAAAATGTGCACCGGATCCTTGAGAGGGCCATGACCGACTCCGCTGCTGCCGCCGCTCTCCGCTCTGATTGAGAAATCTGACTGAGACTGACTGACTGACTACTGGCCTGTTGCCTAGAGACCGCTGACGCCATTCGAAGCGCGAGGTAACTGTGCCCTCCTCTGGCGCGAAAAGGTGGCAGCGCGCACGCACGCACGCACGCACGGCGGCGCCGCGCCCCGGTGTGACCGCGCGTCAGGTGCGCGCAGGAATGATGCGAACGGGAACAGACAGAATCAGATGACTTTGGATGACTTTTAGTGTTTTTAAATTAACGTATTTACATTTTTAACAGACATAAACATTTTAACATTTTAAAATTTTAATTGTGACATTACTTGGACCATTTATAAACCAGTTTCAGTAATGAGGAACTTTTAAAGTGTCCTTTGAAGAAGTTTACGTTTTAAAAATATATTATAATAATATTTTTTAAAGATGCTTTAAAATATTAAATTATATTATATTATATGTGAACCTGGACCACAAAACCAGTCATAAGGGCCAGTTTTTTGAAATTGAGATTTGTACAGTATCTGAAAGCTGAATAATTATCTTTCCATTGATGTATGGTTTATGATAGGAAAATATTTGGCCGAGACACAATTATTTGAAATCTGGAGTCTGAGGGTGCAAAAAAAATCAAAATATTGAGAAAAATGCCTTTAAAGTTGTCCAAATGAAGTTCTTAGCAATGCATATTACTAATCAAAAATTAAGTTTTGATATATTTACAGTAGGAATTTAAAAAATATCTTCATGGAACATGATCTTTACTTAATATCCTAATGATTTTTGGCCTAAAAGAAAAATAGATAATTTTGACCCATACAATACAATGTATTGTTGGCTATTGCTACAAATATACCTGTGTTACTTATGACTGCTTTTGTGCTCCAGAGTCACATTATATTTTGTACACCATACAAACAAGTGTATTTTAACAAGTTTTACTATATACAGTGGGTACGGAAAGTATTCAGACCCCCTTACATTTTTCACTCTTTGTTATATTGCAGCCATTTGCTAAAATCATTTAAGTTCATTTTTTTTCCTCATTAATGTACACACAGCACCCCATATTGACAGAAAAACACAGAATTGTTGACATTTTTGCAGATTTATTAAAAAAGAAAAACTGAAATATCACATGGTCCCATTCAGTATTCAGAAGTATTCAGACCCTTTGCTCAGTATTTAGTAGAAGCACCCTTTTGAATTAATACAGCCATGAGTCTTTTTGGGAAAGATGCAACAAGTTTATTTGGGGATCCTCTGCCATTCCTCCTTGCAGATCCTCTCCAGTTCTGTCAGGTTGGATGGTAAACGTTGGTGGACAGCCATTTTTAGGTCTCTCCAGAGATGCTCAATTGGGTTTAAGTCAGGGCTCTGGCTGGGCCATTCAAGAACAGTCACGGAGTTGTTGTGAAGCCACTCCTTCGTTATTTTAGCTGTGTGCTTCGGGTCATTGTCTTGTTGGAAGGTAAACCTTCGGCCCAGTCTGAGGTCCTGAGCACTCTGGAGAAGGTTTTCGTCCAGGATATCCCTGTACTTGGCCGCATTCATCTTTCCCTCGATTGCAACCAGTCGTCCTGTCCCTGCAGCTGAAAAACACCCCCACAGCATGATGCTGCCACCACCATGCTTCACTGTTGGGACTGTATTGGACAGGTGATGAGCAGTGCCTGGTTTTCTCCACACATACCGCTTAGAATTAAGGCCAAAAAGTTCTATCTTGGTCTCATCAGATCAGAGAATCCTTCAGGTGTTTTTTAGCAAACTCCATGCGGGCTTTCATGTGTCTTGCACTGAGGAGAGGCTTCCGTCGGGCCACTCTGCCATAAAGCCCCGACTGGTGGAGGGCTGCAGTGATGGTTGACTTTCTAAAACTTTCTCCCATCTCCCGAATGCATCTCTGGAGCTCAGCCACAGTGATCTTTGGGTTCTTCTTTACCTCTCTAAACATTCTCTAAACATTCTCTAATCAGAAACCGTGGGTGGACAGAACAATCCGGGCTGCGGTTAACCAACGCACTGCCGCATACAACGCCGGTCTTTTGTCAGGAAACATGAGCGATTACAAAGCATCATGTTATGCTCTCCGACGGGCAGTCAGAGCTGCTAAACTCCGATACAGAGAGAGAATTGAGTCACATTTTCAGCTCAATGACTCTCGACGCATGTGGCAGGGACTGAAGACCATCTGTTCCTCTGGAAATAACTCCTCTGCCGAGGTGAGTGCAGATCCATTGCTGGCCGAAGAGCTAAACACCTTCTACGGCCGCTTCGAACGCAACAGCGGCGCGACTCTGCCGATCAGCGCATCAGGAAGCAGCAGACAGAGCAGCGATGTTGATCATGTTATCACCGTGTCGGAGGACGAGGTTCGGAGAGAATTAAGGAGAGTAAACATCAGGAAAGCCGCCGGACCTGATGGGATTACTGGCCGCGTCCTGAGATCGTGCGCCGATCAGCTTGCTGGTTTGTTTACTTCCATCTTTAACGAGTCCCTTGCTACCTCTGTGATTCCCACCTCATTTAAGAAATCTGTCATCATCCCTGTGCCTAAGAACAGTAAACCCTCTTGCCTGAATGACTATCGTCCAGTTGCCCTCACATCAACAGTCATGAAGGTTTTTGAGAGACTTTTAAAGAAACACATATGCTCCTCCATCCCTGCTACCTTGGACCCTCTTCAGTTTGCCTATCGCCCAAATAGGTCTACTGATGATGCCATCTCTCAGGTACTGCACTCTTCCCTCACTCATATTGACAGCAAAAATGGCAACTACGTCAGACTGCTATTCATTGACTATAGCTCAGCTTTCAACACTATAGTCCCCTCCAAGCTAGCTGTCAAACTCTCAGACCTCGGCCTAAACACTTCACTCTGTGACTGGATCCAAGACTTCCTCACCGGCAGACCACAAGTGGTGAAAATGGGCCAGTTCACCTCCAACTCCATCACCCTGAACGTAGGAGCCCCGCAGGGCTGCGTTCTGAGTCCCCTGCTCTACTCTCTCTACACACACGACTGTGTGTCCTCTCACAGCTCCACTTCTATTGTTAAATTTGCTGATGATACTGTGGTTCTGGGCCTCATTTCCAACAATGATGAGACCGCATACTTGGGTGAGGTAGAGAGACTAACATCATGGTGCCAGGACAACTGTCTCTCTCTGAACGTGAGCAAAACTAAAGAGCTGATTGTAGACTTCAGGAAGAGACAGCAGCGGCCCTACACTCCTCTCATGATCAGCGGGACCCCTGTGGAGAGGGTGAGCAGCTTCAAGTACCTCGGTGTAAACATCTCCGAGGACCTGACTTGGACTGCACACATTCAAACACAGGTCAAGAAAGCCAGGCAAAGACTGTACCATCTGCGACAGCTGAGGAAATTCAGGGTCTCACCAGCAATCCTGAAAACTTTCTATTCAGGGGCCATAGAAAGTGTATTGACTCAGTGCATCTCAGTGTGGTATAGTAACGCCACAAATCAGGACTGCAAAGCTCTGCAGAGAGTCGTGCGCTTAGCTGAGCGCATCTCTGGGTCTGCCCTCCCCTCTCTGCAGGACATCTACCTCAAACGCTGCAAAAGCAGAGCTGAAAAAATAATCAAGGACTCAAATCACCCCGGAAACCGTCTCTTCATCACACTGCCATCGGGCAAGCGCTTCAGAAGCGTGATGGCAAAAACTGAGAGACTGAGGAGGAGCTTCTACCCTCAGGTCATCAGGCTCCTAAACTCAGTCTCATAACATCTACAGGACTCAATTTAATTAACTGTAACACCCATCATTCTCCATCGTCCGCATCGCTGCTATGTGTACATACCCGGTACAACCTGTTTGCACATTCCTCTTACACATCCCTGGTTATATTAATATTTATTAAATCCACAGTAGACTGTATTGCACATTTCAGTTCATTGCACATTTTACTCCTTATTTTATTTCTTTGTTTTTACTATTATTATTATTGTTATTATTATTATTTTTATTTTTTATCTTATTCCTACCTATATTTAAATATATGCTCCTGTGTTATGTATCATCTTTTATTTTTATTTTTTTTTGCACTGTCCATTGAGCGGACCTGTCCTGACCTACATTTCACTACTGATTATACCCTGTATGATTGTGTATGTGACAAATAAACAAGAACCTTGAACCTCTCTCACCAAGGCTCTTCTCCCCCGATAGCTCAGTTTGGCCGGACGGACAGCTCTAGGAAGGGTTCTGGTCGTCCCAAACGTCTTCCATTTAAGGATTATGGAGGCCACTGTGCTCTTAGGAACCTTAAGTGCAGCAGAATTTTTTTTGTAACCTTGGCCAGATCTGTGCCTTGCCACAATTCGGTCTCTGATCTCTTTAGGCAGTTCCTTTGACCTCATGATTCTCATTTGCTCTGACATGCACTGTGAGCTGTAAGGTCTTATATAGACAGGTGTGTGGCTTTCCTAATCAAGTCCAATCAGTATAATCAAACACAGCTGGACTCAAATGAAGGTGTAGAACCATCTCAAGGATGATCAGAAGAAATGGACAGCACCTGAGTTAAATATATGAGTGTCACAGCAAAGGGTCTGAATACTTAGGACCATGTGATATTTCAGTTTTTCTTTTTTAATAAATCTGCAAAAATGTCAACAATTCTGTGTTTTTCTGTCAATATGGGGTGCTGTGTGTACATTAATGAGGGAAAAAAAAATGAACTTAAATGATTTTAGCAAATGGCTGCAATATAACAAAGAGTGAAAAATTTAAGGGGGTCTGAATACTTTCCGTACCCACTGTATGTGAGGAAACGTTATAAAATTGTCTTAATTTATGCCTGTAGCTCATTAAAATTATGGTGTTCAGTAATGTACAGTCATTACACTGAGCTCTCAATTATTGTCAAAGAAATCAATAAACTAACTGATCAATAAACTTGTTTAGAGAGAGAATCAGAAAAACACCTCTATCACCCATCTGACTTACAGGATACAGAACAAACCAAACACGTTACATGCAGTACTGTAGCTTACTGGAATACCATTATATATACATATGTATATATAATAAAATAAATATAGAAATAAATTCATATGGGAATAAATAAATATAACAATTAAGAGTATTTTTAAATCTCGATTTAAAACTTTTAATTTCAATATTGCTTTTGATTAATTATGTTTTTAGTTTCTTGTTTACTTAGTGTTATTATTATTTATATTATTAAAAAAAATATATAAAGTTAAAAAACGATGCAAATAAAATAAAAAATAAAGAGAAAATAAAGGAAAATAAGTAATAAAAATAATGACTAAATCTAATTAAAATAAATACATGTAGGAATAAATAAATATAACAAGTAACGAACATATAAATAAATATAAAACAAATTGAAAAAAAAATGAAATACTGCAAATAAAGCTAAAAGTAGATACAGAAAATAAACGAAAATATAAGGAAGGAAAGGAAAAGGAAAAGAAAGGTGATTAATGACTAAATTTAAATTAAAACAATTTTATTTGTTTTATCATTTAAGTTTGGTCCTCCATACACACAAACATAACTTGCAATACAATAATGACTGTTAACCCTAAAGAACACAAAAGCAACATAATTTATTTTATGTGCAATTTCATAATTTTCCCTGGACATGATTTAACCCGACCCACAATCGAGTTTTGTCTGATTTAGTTACTTCTGGGATCAACTTGTCCTCAAAGTACAGCTTCGTAACCCCTCACACACCTCTGAGACAAACACTGCATTTACATCCATCTTCTGTGAGAACTGTGCAGAGCAGCAGATGCTGCTGAGTTTCTGCTGATGTTCAGATCTCTGACCCCGACCGCACCGAACATCTCCAACCACTGAAACAAGCCAACTTTCCCCCCCGATTAAACTTTCAGCATCTTCAGTGTGTTTGATGAAATATGCATGTGAAAGATCGACAGGGTGTGGCTGAAAAAAAATGCAACACGATGCTTTGCATTTATCCTGCAGGCGTTTGGCACCGAATAAGAGAGAAAGACTGTCTCAGTCTGATGGACAGAGAAATATCCCTCTCTTCCGCCTCTGGGCAACAATCGCCCTGTTCTCTTATCTCTGGCATACAGTTGTCTTCAGCCCAGCAAAGAACGTCCAAAACAGTGTTTGGAAGCAGCCGCGTTTCGTCCCTGCTGTTCAGATGAATTATCTGTGCCGTACTCAAACATAGATGAATAAGCAAACAAATCGTGCTCAAACAAGACAGATCTGTGCTGAAACCTTCAAAATCAACCATGCATTTACACAAGCGCGCTGTTTAGACAAAGATAGTGTCGTGTTGACAACTGACTCTTTCCATTTTCATGGTGAAAATCAGAGGATGTGAGATAATCTAACACCCTTTAACCTATTTCTAATTAACTAAATTATTAGATAAAACCTTGTTTTTATAATATATATCAATTAATATGTGCTGAATGCTTTAATTTGATTACACATAAATTGATCAAATATGGCCTACATTTGTACATCAAACTGGCTAAGATTTAACAAAACATTAATAGTTCACTAACCGGCAACCACTGAAAGTTAATATAAGACAAAAAACTATTTCAAACATCAGAATTTATTAAACCAGAAAACAATTTCACACACAATAGCTGATAAGTCTCTTCATTCCAGCGTTTCATTGAAGATTTGGCATGCAAGTAGCGCCACCTTGTGGAAGTTTGGAAGTACAGCTCAAAAACTTCAAGCGATTGATTATTCCCCTCTGCATTTAATAATATTGTGTTAATCTATAAAAATCATATGATAAAGATTTTACATTATGTTTCTGGAGGTATCGGATGAATCTTCAGTCTTGCTTTAGTCCTACACAAAAAGACAGAAAGAAAGACAAATGTTAACCTTCAGATTTTTAAAAATCATTAAACTAAAGCCTAATCCATTATTATGCAAGCTCTGGTGCAAATGGATTGTTTTGGACATTATTTCATTAAAAAAAAAATCATTAATAATAGTAATTAAAAAATAAATCTAATTGACAACCTCATGTCATTCCAAACCCGTATGGTTTTCTTTCTTCAGTGGGACAAAAAAAGCAGATGTAAGGCACATCAGCCTTGTAGGAAGCAAGTGGATGGTGATTTATATTGTGATTTTGCAACCTTGATGTGTTGTGATCAGTCATTTGACAAAAGAGGACCAAAAAAATCATATGGGTTTGGAATGACATGTGAGTAAATGACAGATTTTACATTTAATTGCTATAAGGATAAATAAAATATAATAAAATAGACTAAATTTGCATTTTGAGGAGTTAATTATTGCTTTATGGGGAAAAAAAATATATAATTAAATTAAATTACAAAAATAAAAAAATAAATAAAATAGAATTTAGGTTTGTGAGGATTTAATTATAGCTTCAAGGATAAATAAAATAACATGTTGTGGATTTTGTGAATGTTTTCTAAAATGAACTGGAAAGAAAACGGAACCGTTTTTAATGAAAGTCCAGAGAGAGAAAGCATGCCCAAAGTCAAACTCTTGCACTGAATTTCAAGCCTGAAACTCTCTGTATTAGAGTTGTAAGGGCCGTGTGATGAGAGACTATTAAAGTGCACACATTCATTCCTCTGCAGACACTGTGTGATAGATATGTGCTTTTATCACCAGCTCACGCTCTGCTGTAATACTCGCCATGAGTCGACTACAAATGATCCTGAACACCACAGCATATGAAAGATCAAACACTGCACCCATCCTGAAATCCCTCCACTGCTGTCATTACCATTCATTCTGCATCTCTAGCACTGCTGCGCAGATATCTTAGTGCTGAAAGTAAATATGCATTTAAAGGAAAAATGAGTTTACAGTAAATACACTTATGAAAGTCTATGAGGGAATTTATACTAAAAAGCACAGTTTCTAAAGTATATTAATAAAAAAAATGTAATGTTATGTGCATTAACAAGACTAGTAGGATCAATTATACACATACATGTATAGATAGGAGTGTGAATGTATGCATTTTTTGAATAATACACATATGCATGTGTGTGTGTGTGTGTGTGTGTCTGACTATATACACTTTAAAAAAAAAAGAAAAAGTATTTAAACATTTTATTTAGTTTATAATTTTTTTTATATACATATATATAATGTTTAATTTATTTTAGTGTATTAAAAAAAAAAAAAACTTTTTTTTTTTTTTTTATAGTTGAAAATGTTATAGTTGATGTATTATTTAAAATAATGCATCAACTACCTACTTAAATTCTTTGAACTACTTTCCCTATAGAAGTGTAGGCGTTTCAATGGTAACCAGGATTTGTTTCCCTCCACTGACCTTATCAATACACACTAAACAGGTTATTGTTTTGCTTAAAACAACGTTCAGGCATATTGTTCGGTGTGTTTACACAAAGATCCCATCTGTGTCTAAATAAAGCAGTTATTTAATAAATTCCTCTGCGGGTGCGTCTCTAAATGTGTGATATCAGTGTGATAAGTGACGTCTAACTGCAGGAATGATGCGTGGGATGGCAAGAAATACAGCTAAACTTCCAGGAGACCCTGAAGAATCAAGTCTCTGCCCATCTGAAACGCTTTACAGCCGTACAGCTGGACCACACCTCGAGATCAACCGGTTATACAAGACACCACTATCACTGGCTTTATGGAGCCCAACCCTGCTGACTTTGGTCACTGTGTCTATCTGCTGGGTTTACACACATAATGATAATAAATGCAAAATAACTCACTCCCAATTTAAACTTTGCTCCTCATATTGATAACTTCAAACTGTACCTGTGCATTAATACAGAATGTGCATTGAAATGGTGTTAAAAAAGCAAAATAGTACCGAATCGCTGGAGGACGAGGACTTGTCACCATCCTTCTTCTTGTGCTCCTTGCCTTTCTTTTTCTTCTTGTCTTTGTCTTTATGTTCTTTATCTTTGTGCTTATCTTTATCCTTAGAATCACTCTGGAAAAATTCAATAAAATCTCATATTCCATTAAACAGAGTACAGTCACATCTATTTCTGCACATTATGTCCGTGATGAACACTTGTATTTCCTATTTAAACAGGAAGTTGGGGCGGGACACATCAAATTGTTTGTTCATTTAAAATGACTAAAGTGTACATATATGGATGAGCTGCTGAGAGACATGAACTTAAAATCTTGAACTGAAGAGGTTTTTAAGAAACCTTTAGACATCTCAAACAATCAACTGTCCCAAGAGAGGTTATTCAAATTCAATATCTGTAACATTATTTCCATATGCAAAGTTATCCAGGACTATCTGATGTTTCCCACACAGTCACTATCAATACTTCCCAATCATCTGGTCAAGTATTACACTCAAAAGATGTTTCATCGCTCTTATTATCAATATCGATCACATGTTTATGTTTTTATAATAGGATCAGGGGCCTCATTTATAAAATGTTGCGCAGAAACCATCCTAAAGTTGATCTTACGATCATTTCTAAGATATTCATAGAATGAACGTTCGAACAGAAATCGCGTCTCTTTCAGATGTGAAATCTATCGCAAATGATCTTGAACTTGCGCGCAAATTACTGGTTTTAGCTCTCTGCCTTATAAACGACTCCTAATTAATATCATTAACATAAAAGATCACCAATCATCATAATCTAGAACAGCGAGCTGCAAGAACAGTTTATATTTTAAAAAACCTGCCAATAAAAAGTGCGTACGTCTGCTCAGACCCTGACGTGACGCTAACGTCAAACACTGTTTTTATGAATATGAACGTTGGCGTGGATTTAAGCGTACGCACACTCTAAGATCAAATCTGAGCGTACGCACGCTTTATAAACGAGGTCCCTGAACTGTGATTTCTGAGATCTTTAACCCATTAGTCACGACACGAATGTCTCTAGTGGCTATTGTAATTTTAATGGTTGTTTCTGATCAGATTATTATGAATAAATATGCTTACCTTGTCTTTGCTCTTTTCCTTGTCTTTATCCTTCTTTCCAAACCCAAAGATTCCCTCCACTTTTTTGCCCTCTGACTTCTTCACTTCATCTGGAGAAAGAGAAAGAGTGAATAAAAACGCATTCGTTTATATTCAACTAATGTTTCTTGATTCAGAAATTAAAGTGCTAAATTAGCTTTGCAGCGGTTTACCTGCCATGATGAACCGTTGTAGTTATCAAACAGACTGATCAACCTTTGTGAAGACCTATATTTTCAGTCGAGATATACAAGAGCGTGTCTCATGAATATTAATTACGTATTCTGACGTCCGCCCAGTCGGATTATCTGATTCGCTGAACAGCAGCCGCTAGTACGTGAGGGACAGTTAGTTAGCGAATAAGAGCAAGGCTTGGCTCATGAATATTAATAAGGTTGTGTGATTGGGCGGCCGCGCATAATTTCGCGCTCAGGTGATTTATTCAGGTGTGTGCATTCACGGAAGTATCTGTTCTCCACTCCTACTTCAATAAACAACAAATCCACGCCCATATATACTACACCAGGGGTAACCAACCCTGTTCCTGGCGATCGACTGTCCCAAAGTTTAGCTCCAACTCTAATCGAACACCTGCCTCTCCTCATTTGTACGTCGCTTTGGATAAAAGCGTCTGCTAAATGATTAAATGTAAATGTAAATGTATGTAATTTTCCCGCGATCCAGAAGACCCTAATTAGTTGCTTCAGGTGTGTTTGATTAGAGTTGGAGCTAAACTCTGCAGGACAGTCGATCGCCAGGAACAGAGTTGGGCACCCCTGTACTACACACACACACACACACATTTACATTTACATTTAGTTATTTAGCAGACGCTTTTATCTAAAGCGACTTACAAATGAGGACAATAGAAGCAATCAAATTCAATATAAGAGCTATGATATGCAAGTGCTATAACAAGTCTTAGTTAGCTTAATGCAGTACACTTAGCAAGGTTTTTTTAAAATTATATAATAAATAAAAAGAAACATAGAATACAAAAAGATTAGAAAAGCTAGTGTTAGTTTTTTTTTTTTAAGAGAACAAGCAGAAAATGAATAGAGTGCAAGTCTAAAAGGGACAAGTTTTCTTTTAAGAATAGAATTAGAATAGAGAGTGCTAGAGTTAGAGGGTCAAATAAAGATGGAAGAGATGTGTTTTTAGCCGATTCTTGAAGATTGGCTGGGATTGAGTTGGGCAGGTCATTCCACCAGGAGGGAACATTTAATGTGAAAGTCAGTGAGAGTGATTTTGTGCCTCTTTGGGATGTAGAATAAAGCGTCGTTCACTTGCAGAATGCACACACAGATATATATATACAGGTGCATCTCAATAAATTAGAATGTCGTGGAAAAGTTAATTTATTTCAGTAATTCAACTCAAATTGTGAAACTCGTGTATTAAATAAATTCAATGCACACAGACTGAAGTAGTTTAAGTCTTTGGTTCTTTTAATTGTGATGATTTAGGCTCACATTTAACACAAACCCACCAATTCACTATCTCAACAAATTAGAATACTTCATAAGACCAATAAAAAAAAACATTTTTAGTGAATTGTTGGCCTTCTGGAAAGTATGTTAATTTACTGTATATGTACTCAATACTTGGTAGGGGCTCCTTTTGCTTTAATTACTGCCTCAATTCGGCGTGGCATGGAGGTGATCAGTTTGTGGCACTGCTGAGGTGGTATGGAAGCCCAGGTTTCTTTGACAGTGGCCTTCAGCTCATCTGCATTGTTGAGTCTGGTGTCTCTCATCTTCCTCTTGACAATACCCGATAGATTCTCTATGGGGTTCAGGTCAGGCGAGTTTGCTGGCCAATGAAGCACAGTAACACCATGGCCATTTAACCAGCTTTTGGTACCTTTGGCAGTGCGGGCAGGTGCTAAAGTCCTGCTGGAAAATGAAATCAGCATCTCCATAAAGCTTGTGAGCAGAAGGAAGCATTAAGTGCTCTAAAATTTCCTGGTAGATGGCTGCGTTGACTGTGGACTTCAGAAAACACAGTGGACCAACACCAGCAGATGACATGGCAGCCGAAATCATCACTGACTGTGGAAACTTCACACTGGACTTCAAGCAACATGGATTCTGTGCCTCTCCACTCTTCCTCCAGACTCTGGGACCTTGATTTCCAAATGAAATGCAAAATTTACTTTCATCTGAAAAGAGGACTTTGGACCACTGAGCAACAGTCCAGTTCTTTTTCTCCACAGCCCAGGTAAGACGCTTCTGACGTTGTCTCTGGTTCAGAAGTGGCTTGGTAGCCCTTTTCCTGAAGATGTCTGAGCGTGGTGACTCTTGATGCACTGACTCCAGCTTCAGTTCACTCCTTGTGAAGCTCTCCCAAGTGTTTGAATCAGCTTTGCTTGACAGTATTCTCAAGCTTGCGGTCATCCCTGTTGCTTGTGCACCTTTTCCTACCCAAATTCTTCCTTCCAGTCAACTTTGCATTTAATATGCTTTGATACAGCACTCTGTAAACACATAGAGAATCTATGGGGTATTTCAGTAATGACCTTCTGTGACTTACCCTCTTTGTGGAGGGCGTCAAAGAAATGTTCGTCTTCTGGATCATTGTCAAGTCAGCAGTGCCACAAACTTCACCTCCATGCCACGCCGAATTGTGGTTTCAAAGAACAAGAGAGCCCCTACCCAGAATTTATACTGTATGGATGGTCATTTATTGAAACTCAAATGTAAATATTCTAATATTTTAAGATACTGATTTTTGACTTTCATGAGCTGTAAGCTCTAATCATCAAAATTTAAAAAAAAAAACTTTTGAAATGTTTTACTTTACATGTAATGAATCTAAAATATATGAAAGTTTCACTTTTTGAAATAAGTTACAAGAAAAAATGAACTTTTTCATGACATTCTAATTTATTGAGATGCACCTGTATATATATATGAATGAATGAATGAATGAATGATGCATTTATATAGTGCTTTATTGTGTACTGCTGTACACCCAAAGCACTTTGCAATCATGTGGGGGGGTCTCTCCTCAACCACCACCACACACACACATATATATATATATATATATATATATATATATATATATATATATACACACACTGTATGTACTGTATTTACATAAAGGAGTCCAGGACAACTTTTACACCAATACATTTCTCATGGTGAGTTTATTTTGAAAAGTCGCTTTTCAATAGTCACAATCCTGAAACAACAGCTAGGCCTATTGGACATGTCTATCATTATATTCCAGTATAAAAATACAGTTCATTAAACATTATCCAGCTAACATGTTGACCTTTAGTGGGGCATGTTGTCACAATATATGGGATAAATCACAATGGGAACTGTTTTGAGGAAACAAACATTATTTGTAAAATGACATACTAACATACATAAAATCAATCCATTTTCAATGATATAATATTTATAAATGTATTACAGGCTTTATAATGTCTTTAACAGTAAAACAAACGGCAAAAAATGTAAAAACAAAAAAATAACAGGAGATTTTTATAGATACTGTACATACAGTACATCACAGAACTCATGTAACAGCTCGCAACAATATATAAAAAGATAATAGTACTGGAATTTTAGTTTGTAGGACAAAATTCCAAAAATATTATCCTAATTTAAGACAAATGGTGCAACTAGGTGTTTCAAACCAACATATAAAACCACTGCTAGAGAAAACAAGCATTTGTGCAATTGGATTTTTTTTTTACTAGAAACCTTAGAGTTACTAAGGTAAATATTTTCCCCATGTGACAACTTGCCCCGGCCCCCTTATGTCTGCAGTCTTCAGCTTTAGTCCTGCAAACAAAGAGAGAATGAAAAGAAAAAAAACCATATGTGAAAGTTCAAGTGCTTGTAATACAGAAATGATTTGAGAAACACAGATCAAACATTTTTGGTCGAATCTCATGCATTTGGTTTCTGGAAAATCTTTTGAGCATTTTGTTTTTGTCCTCTTTTCAACAAGTAAACCGGTTTGTCTGCATTACAGGGGCGGATCCATCCAGCAGACTATGAAAGTCAGTCTATGAAAGCACTCGACCTTAACCAGGTGTTTTTAAAGCAGTTTGACACATTTAAACTGGCCAGGTTTGTTTTAAAGTATATTACTTACATGTAAGAATGAAGAACATGAAACATGACGAAAGTGAAAATACTACAGTAAGTAATGAGGTAAAAACTTTATGTGGAACAGCATCAAACGTGGCTCATCCAATCAGATCATCAGAACGATTAATTTGAGTCTTTTGTTTTGAACTGTAGTTAAGCAAAACTGAAGAATGGAGCATGTGCCCTAGATAGTGCATGTTTATGACTGTAAGTGTGCACCACACCTCAAGATCAGCCGCTTTTATGAGATGCCACACTCTCAGAAATAAAGGTACAAAAGTTGTCACTGGGGCGGTACCTTTTCAAAAGGTACACTTTTGTACCTATTAGGTGACAGCTTTTGTACCTTTATTTCTGAGAGTGCATTATCACGCCATTTATCCATCCTCAGTTAACAAATGTAATTAAAACGTTAGTAACCTATTCTTAACTCAAACTTTGACTGCTCATAGATGAACTATACCAAACTGCACCCCAAAACAACCAAAAATCACCATAAAATTAAGATCTCCTTCTGTGTCCCACACAACCAAATTAATTTGGGCTTGTTTTAATTAAGTGTTTATAAAATCATAGTAAAAGCACAAAGTTACCTCATCACTGGATGAAGAGGATGACCTGTGTCCGTGTCCACGTCCCCGACCACGTCCGTCCGTGTCCGTGTCCGTGACCATGTCCGTGCCCCTTTTTGTGCTCTTTATCCTTCTTCTTTTCCTTGTCTTTGCACTTGTCCTTCTCTTTGTCTTTGCACTTGTCCTTCTCTTTGTCTTTGCACTTGTCTTTGTCTTTATCCGCTTCTTTGCAATCACTCTGAAAAAGCATGCATAAAACAGTATAATGCATCACATTCTATACTCCAGCATGTAGTAACATCTCTTATTTTACGTCATTATTAACCCTCGAGGGGTGAACAACATTTTTGGGTTGAACTCAACACAAAACACTGTGCGCAACACACGTTACTTCTGTAATCTGATTATAAACACATCAGGAAATTGGCTTTAAATGAAAAGTGTTTGGAGTGGAAGGGGTTAAAAAGTTAAAAAAACCCATTTGGATTTAATAGGAAATTCTGATTATTAGCTGTCAGATGACATTATAAACACTTTCCAAATTAGTGTTATTTTAGTATCATTGAGATACTATTATAGTTTTTATTAATAGATTTTATTTATTTATTTATAATTATTTTATTTTTGTTTGTAAGAGTGAGTTTTTATTTTTGTTTTCTGTTTTCATATGATTTTTTATAAGTTTTAGTCATTTTAATGTTTTTTTTTAATCATTTTTTATTTTATTATATATTTATTTCAGTTTTAATTTCTGTTAGTCAAATTAAACTAATTTAAAATATTTACCTTGGCAAATGAAAAAAGCATTTAATATTTTATTTCAACTAACAATAATTTTTATGGTTTAGTTATCAAAACTAACCCTTTTATATATGCAAAACCTGATTTTTTTTTAATAGGCCTACTTTTCATCTTTATGTGTATAAGCATTTAATTTATAACACTATAAGTGTATCACAAATGTTGATGTTTTTATAACAATGATTTTGATTTTTCTGTGTATTAGAAAACTTTCATTGACTATCATGATTAAATATTCTTACCTTTGGCTTGTCACTCTCTTTGTCCTTGTCCTTACACTCTTTATCTTTTTCTTCTTTGTCTTTATCTTTATCCTTTTTTCCAAACCCAAAGATGCCCTCCACCTCGCTGCCCTCCTGCTTCTTCACCTCATCATCTCCAACAGCTGGTCAAAAACAGGAATACAACTGTTAGTCTCTCTTAGAAATCAGTTAGTGTGTGTTTACTGATCATTTCTGTTTACCTGAGCACAGATCGAAGTCCATGATGAAGCAGTGAATGTGATCTGATCGAGATGACAGCAGTATTTATCATCAACATCAGTGTTTCTACCGGATCCACCCAGAGCGTCAAAACAGCTGCTGTTTGTGCCTCATTAATATGAATTAACGTGACGTAAGATTCGTCCTAGCTGATTGGCTGGAAGACTGACAACGCTAAGTATGCATTAACATAAGCGAAACTCTACTGTACGCAGCGATGGCTTGGCTCATGAATATTTATTAAATAATCAGTAGTCTCAGCTGATTGGCTAAGAGACGTCGATAGGTAGGTGAGTGAGCTGACTAAATTAGGAATAGCTTGTGTTTATTAATTGTGATTTAATTTCGTATTTTAATCTGAAGTGTAAACACATTTAACAACTTTTCAGAACATCGTATCTTTCTAAAAATAGCACACTATCACTCTAGGTCATAAAAATTATTGATTGAATGAATGAATGAATGAATCAGATTTTCCCCTCTCAGACTCAGTTATGAGAAAAAAAAGAGTCAGAATTGCGAGATATAAACTCTGAATTCTAATAAGTGTTTCTCTTGCAATTCAGAGTTTATATCTCTCAATTCTGACGTTTTCTCTAAATTCTGAATTTACATCCTGCAATTCTGTTGTTGTTTTCTTCTTTCTCACTACGGAATAATTTATTTCTAATGTATGTTTTTCTCTAAATTCTTCCTTTTTTCAAAAGGTTCCTTAAAATTCTGAGAAAAAGTCAGAATTGTGGGATAAAAAGTAGAAATTAAAATAATAAAATGTCACAAGTAAAACTTCAGAGCAAAGTCATTTAAAACACCAAATCCTGTTTTTAGAATTGACACAAACAGGATTATCCAACAAAACCAGTTTCTGAACCTCTTCCCTCACCTCAGCTCAGTTTTGTCATCCAGACTTCAGTTTGCAGGAGTGTAGGGTGTGTCTCATATGGGTGGTCCTGCTTTAGGACAATGCTTTTGTTAAAACGCTCATAATGATGAGCTGTTTTTTTGCCCAAAAGCAGGTGTCCAGGTGTATCTCTGATCATTCTTGATCTCTGACTCACTACCGGCAGCGGAAAACAGACCAGGTTCCCAAAGTTGTGCTGGTACAGTGAATTAGTGTATAGATAGCTTTTAAATGAACAGTACATCCAAAAGTGAAAAATTGCTGAGAATGTGCTCACCTTCATGCCATCCAAGATACAGATGAGTTTGTTTCAATGAATCCTTTGCAGTGAATGGGTGCCGTCAGAATGAGAGTCCAAACAGCTGATAAAAACATCACAATAATCCACAAGTAATCCACACCACTCCAGTCCATCAGTTAACATCTTGAGAAGTCAAAAGATGAAACAAATCCTGCATTAAGAAGTTTTTAACATCAAATTGACACTTCTGGACAAAATATAAGTCCATAATCCATAATAACACTTCCTCCAGAGAAAAAGTCCATCTCCTGTTGTCTCTCACATCAAAATCCAGCCACATATTTGTTTAGAGCATGTTTTGGACTGTTTTGTCTTGTAAACGCTGCTTGATCTGTGCAGATTTCTCTCCTGATTCAGACCAAAACACTTTTTCACTGGAGGAAGAGTTATGTATAAATGGATTTGTTTCTTACAAACACGCATCTTTTGTCTTCTCAAGATGTTCACTGATGGACTGGAGTGGTGTGGATTACTTGTGGATTATTGTGATGTTTTTATCAGCTGTTTGGACTCTCATTCTGACGGCACCCATTCACTGCAGATCATCCATTGGTGAGAGTTTTTAAATTCAAACCATTGAATCTAATTAAAATACGGGATCAATAATTAATCTTCTATCCATAATATTGATTTCTCCAGTGAAAAACACTGGAACTACTCCTTTAACACTATAAATGATATTTAGCTGTTTCAGTGTCATGTACTCAAGTGTGATTAATGTGATAAATATTGAGTGTATAAAATGAATGCACTGTAAGTCTTTGGATAAAAGTGTCTGCCAAATGCTTAAATGTCAGATAAGCCAACTGGAACCTACTGAAATAAGCATGCACACATCCCCCTGATTTTATTCAGGGACATCCTGTTTTTCCACCCTATAAAATCCTCCAGAAAGATTAGATCTCCTTAACAGGAACTAAACGAACTTCTCTAAAAACAACCCCGGCCCGAGGCGCTTCAGGAAAGTATCTAGGTGTGGTTTCTATTCATGCCTTTTGCTCCACAAATGCTCTGGTTCTGATTATTCCAGCACATAACGACAGAAAACACTCATGTCAATCATTTTCACACACACTGCATGTGGTTTGTTTACAGGCTTTTTAATAGTATCATTCACAATCAAAATATTCCCTGAATCAAGCAAGATACAGCTATTGGGTTCAAATATAATGTGCTGCATCTAAAAATCTCATAAAAACATAAATGATAATTGCAGTGATTATTCAATAAACAACAATGTGGGTTAAATGCTGCATTCTACTCCCTATATCACAGACAAACACAAACACACACTATCTTCGTAGCACCATAACAAAAAAAGTACTGTGGCCGTACCATGGTACAGTGATTGTATCAGATGGTTAAATGTATATTCCAGGGTTCCCCAAATGATAAATAAAACATTTCATAAAAAAAATTGTAAATAATTTAGATCACAGTGGAGATTGCAGAAAAAAAAAGTTATTATTAACTAAGCATTATTTCTGCATCATTCATGCAACTTTTTTTTCTGAAACATTTTAGTTGGACGTTCATATAATGCTTTTTAAATGTAACTATTTGTTTTGGAATGTTCAGAGAACATTTGCAAAATGATAAAATGGAATGTTCACGTAATGTTTGAAAAAAATCTTTTTAAATAACTGGACATTTTGAACGTTCAGAGAACAGTCAGAAATAACATTTTTGTAACTTAATGGGAACGCTAGAAAAATGCTCTTAGAACATATTTTTGTTAGCTGGGTATACATTTAGAATTATACCTCTGCTGACTGTACCGTGGACCACAAAACCAGTCATAAGGGTCCATGTGAAATTGACAATATTTTATATATATATATATATATATATATATATATATGACAATATTTGGCTGAGATACAATAATTCTTAGCAATGCATATTACTAATCAAAAATTAAGTTGATATATTTATGGTAGGAAATTTTCTAAATTTATCTTCATGGAACATGATCTTTACTTAATATCCTAAATGATTTTTGGCATAAAAGAAAAATGGATAATTTTGACCCATACAATGTATTGTTGGCTATTACTACAAATATACCTGTGTTACTTATGACTGCTTTTGTGCTCCAGGGTCACATTTGTGATGTAAGAATCATGTAGGAATCATAAACTTTTGTTAATCACAGATCTTATTTTCTGCAATAATCCAAAAGCCAATGGAAAAATCCTAATGGGTTTTTGTCCAAGGAAACCAGGTTGATAGGAACATACAAACATACGTCATCACTGCAGCACTCTAAACCCCCAAAAACATGGTACTGCCATGATACTTTTGTGTAAGTGTTTCTCACGATGTGAAGTGTGAGGTGTATCTGCTGGTCGTGAGTTTGTCGGTCTCCAGCGTGTTTCTTTGAGGATGTCCCATCAGGCTCTCCATGGCAGTCAGAGGTCTGCTGGAGGCGCTGCTGCTCTCCCCTCGGCTCAGGGTTTCAGACGGCAGGCTGGAGTAAACTTGAGATGAAGAAATCTGAGAGCCACAATCTCCACAGCTGAAATCTCTTGTGCCGAATGACCCCAAACCCCCTGACTCTCCTTCAGTTCTTCAGTGAGGAGTTTTCTCCATCCTTTATCATCTGATTTGGCTTTCTTCTGTAGAGGAATAACAATAGAGGTTCAGTTTAACTACTGTGAGAGAACTACACAACCATGTCACACAGCAAGACACGGTAGACGTCAGCAAGGATAAGTGAATTTCATCTATATCTTAGAGAAAATAAAAGCTGTCATAATGCTTGAGAAATAACATAGATTAAAATAAGCAAGCTTGGATTAGTTCATACATGCTTGTCGTCATCGTTTTCTGATCCTGAAGACTTTCCTGAGTCCTTCGATTAAAACAAAAACAACAAGACACAATCATCAGACAAAAGACAAAAATATAAATCAAACTACAACAAATGTATGACATGCATGACATTGACGTTGTCTGACAACAATGCAGCATATATATATATATAATATATTATGTATCATACATGCATACATACAGGTGCATCTCAGAAAATTAGAATATGGTGAAAAAGTTCATTTTTTCTTGTAACTTATTTCAAAAAGTGAAACTTTCATATATTTTAGATTCATTACATGTAAAGTACAACACTTCAAACGTTTTTTTGTTTTAATTTTGATGATTAGAGCTTACAGCTAATGAAAGTCAAAAATCAGTATCTCAAAATATTATAATATTTCTTAAGATCAATCAAAAAAAGGATTCGCAAAACAGAAAAGTTCAAGTTCTTTAAAGTATGTTGATTTCTGCACTCGATACTCGGTCAGGGGTTAACATCAATGAGGTGTGGCATGGAAGCGATCAGCCTGTGACACTACTGAGACACTATTGAGTCTTCAGCTCGTCTGGATTGTTGGATCGACTGTTTCTCATCTTTCTCTTGAAAATATCCCATAGATTCCATATGGGGTTCAGGTCAGGCATGTTGGCTGGCCAATCAATCACAGTAATATCATGGTCAGCAAAGCACTTGGAAGTGGTTTTGGCAGTGTGGGCAGGTGCTAAAGTCCTGCTGGAAAAGGAAATCAGCATCTCCATAAAGCTTGTCAGAAGATGGAATCATAAAGTGCTCTAAAATTTCCTGGTAGATGGCTGCGTTGACTGTGGACTCAGAAAACACAGTGGACCAACACCAGCAGATGACATGGCACCCCAAATCATCACTGACTGTGGAAACTTCACACTGGACTTCAAGCAACATGGATTCTGTGACTCTCCACTCTTCCTCCAGACTCTGGGACCTTGTTTCCAAATGAAATGCAAAATTTACTTTCATCTGAAAAGAGGACTTTGGACCACTGAGCAACAGTCCAGTTCTTTTTCTCCACAGCCCAGGTAAGACGCTTCTGACGTTGTCTCTGGTTCAGAAGTAGCTTGGTAGCCCTTTTCCTGAAGACGTCTGAGCGTGGTGACTCTTGATGCACTGACTCCAGCTTCAGTCCACTCCTTGTGAAGCTCTCACAAGTGTTTGAATCAGCTTTGCTTGACTGTATTCTCAAGCTTGCGGTCATCCCTGTTGCTTGTGCACCTTTTCCTACCCAAATTCTTCCTTCCAGTCAACTTTGCATTTAATATGCTTTGATACAGCACTCTGTAAACAGCCACACCTTTCAGTAATGACCCTCTGTGACTTACCCTCTTTGTGGAGGGTGTCAATGTTCGTCTTCTGGATCATTGCCAAGTCAGCAGTCTTCTCCATTATTGTGGTTTCAAAGAACAAGAGATACTCAGAATTTATATGGATTTTATATGAATTTTTTATGGATGGTCATTAATTGAAACTCAAATGTAAATATTATAATATTTTGAGATACTGATTTTTGACTTTCATGAGCTGTAAGCTCTAATCATCAAAATTAAAACAAAAAAACTTTTGAAATGTTTTACTTTACATGTAATGAATCTAAAATATAGGAAAGTTTCACTTTTTGAAATAAGTTACAAGAAAAAATGAACTTTTTCACCATATTCTAATTTTCTGAGATGCACCTGTACATACAAAACCATAAAAATTATTTTGTTGCTTGAAATTAAATCTACAATGAAATAAAGTAAAATAAAATATTACAAACATAAAATACATTAAATTATACAGACATAAAAAAAACTAATAAACTAAAAATGAATAAACTAACAAAAAAACGAAATTACTAAAAATTTAACTCAATTTAAAATGAAAATACCAAAATAAAAACTAATTCAACATTAATAAAAACTATAAAAGCATCTTAATGATACTAAAACACTGGTAAAATCGCTTATTTTTGAATTATTGACTTTATAAAGCGAGTTGCAACATTTTCTTTGCATCTTATTCACTAACCACCAGTAATGCAGGTTAACCAGGCGTTAAACCAGTACTGCAGGTTTAAACGAGTCTTTAACGGAAGGAACTGACGTCGAATATCACCTTTTTACTCTTCGTGTCTTTCTTCTTCTTCTTTTCCTTCTTGTCTTTCTTCTTTTTCTTGTCCTTCTTGTCTTTTTCACTTTTCTTCTTCTTCTTCTTCTTGTCATCGTCGCTGTCTGAGGAGGAGGATGAGGAGCTGGACTCCTGAGGACGGAGGTCAAGAGGTCAAATACTGTACGTTCAGGGTTCATGTATTTCTCATGTACTCGGTGTGAATGTTTAATAAAGAGAGAGATTTTACCTTTTTCTTATGCTTCTTCTTCTTCTTCTTCTTCTTTTTCTTTTTCTTCTCATCATCGCTGTCAGAAGAAGATGAGGAGCTACTTGATGAAGATGAAGAAGAATCCTTTAGGAAACGAGAGCAGAGCAGTTATTCAATCAGTGTTTTCACATGCATCTGTAAATCTACATAAAACCATATGGAAGGCGATATATCATTTTTACATACGTATATGTTCTCTGGGTAGATGAAGATATAAGTTTATAACATACATAAAAGCCTCACAGTAAAATGTGTATATTTGCATATGTTAATAATATCTATTCTATATGATGATGATATTTTACATGTAACAACCATATAGTCAACAATATGTATTTTATTTATATACGCAGTTTTATATATTTGTATGGCCTATATATATATATATGTGTGTGTGTGTGTGTGTGTGTGAATTTCCACTTTATACATATGTACATATACGTTTCTACCTCACATGACATACTTCATATATGGAAATGTAATATATGTAAATATATTACATTTAAGTATGGAAATCAATCTGACCTTTACTTTCTTCTTCTTCTTTTTCTTCTTCTTCTTCTTCTTCTTCTTCTTGTCATCATCACTGTCAGATGATGATGAAGAGCTACTCGATGATGAAGATGAATCCTTAAGAAACAAGAAAAGAAAAGGCTTGTACTTCAGAGTACTGCTAAGAAATTGTAGGAAATAGGTTCAAGGTCAGGTAGCTAATCATTACTTTCTTCACTTTCTTCTTCTTCTTCTTCTTTTTCTTCTTCTTCTTCTTGTCATCGTCGCTGTCTGAGGAGGACGAGGAGCTGCTGTCGGATGATGAAGAGGAGCTGGAGTCCTGTTGGGAATAATAGTAAAAATATTTTTATAGATTTATTTAAAAAAAAGTAATGAATTTTTTTGTAATGGTTTTAATTTAAAGTAATTACAATAACTGTTCTTGTATTTCTCATATTTAACAATGCCTTTTCACCATCTAGTTAATTCACACTGGATAAAATCCCACCCTACATTTTATTTCAATATTGAATTTTCTGTTCCACTCAGAAATACATCAGTTACAGACACAAAATGGCTTACAACAGCATTTTATGTTGACGTCACAAAAATAATCAAATCACAAAAGTAGTATAGTTAATCAGTTGAACTGTAGGATGTTTTCAGTTTAGACTACAGTAGAATTTGATTGGTTTTAAATCAGCTTCAATCTGCTTTTACTGTCCGAATTATTCATTTTACAAATGTAAATTATGAACCAGCCCACCAATAACATGTGCATCTGTTTATGATGAAGCTTCAATCTTACTTTGTCTTTCTTCTTTTTCTTTTTCTTGGTTTTCTTCTTCTTGTCATCCTCACTGTCTGATGAAGAGGACGAACTGCATTCCTTCTGAGAGACAGATGTCAAACGAAAAGAGTTTAGTGCATACAAATCATGTTTAGCAAAGTTCTGATTAATAAAGCTAATATTTAATAAGCGAGAGATGAGATCTGTCACCTGCACACAGAGTAAAATCACTTTTTTCACGGCGGCAGTGAGTGTGTGACTGGGAAAGTGTGTTTTTACACACATAATTGATGATTAATGAAGCGAGTTTTTCCTTCGTGTTTCTGGGTTAATGACACAAACCTTCTTCTTTTTCTTTACTTTCTTCTTTTTGTCTTTCTGTTTGTCGTCCGCTCCCTCGCCCTCGTCATCAGACACGTGACCATCATCCCTGACAGAAGTCAAACCCGCAGACTCCACAGGAAGTGCTGCACAGGACAGGAAGTCACTTACATGAGTCATGTGACCACCATTAGACATCAATTCAGCCTGTTCTGTGTAAAGCAGGCTCCTCACACGCAGTGCTATTTTAAAAATATTAATTAGTTTTTATTTTTATTTTCTTTAATGTTTTATTAATTTTGTTGTGTTTTTTATAAGTACTTGGGTTTTTTAGATTTATTTCTAAATCATTTTTATTTTTTATTTATGTTTAGTTTTGGTTATATGTGTGTATAGTTTTCATTATTTTTTATTTAAATTTTAGTTTTGGTTATTTTAGCACATAAAGTTAAACTAAATGAAAATGAGAAATGTTTTTCTTGGCAACTAGCTGAAATAAAACAAGTTTAAGTTCTATGTTATTTAATTTTATTTCACCTAATGTCTATTTTATTTGAATAAATATTTTTAAGTATATTTTATTATATATTATATATTATTATATTATATATTATTTTATTTAAAGTAAATTTATGGTTTTAGGTTTAACCCTGCATAAACATTTAGATCAACACATTTCCATGACATCATAACTAGACAATTATTAATAAAATAAAATAAATTTCTATTATATTACTAAAGCACGTTACATGTGACTTTTGTGACAAGATATTAACTTTTACAGAGATATATATATATACACACACACACACACTTTTACTTTACTTTTGGTTTTAAATAATACTTTTGGTTTATAATAACCATGATTAAATGTTTAGGTTAACACATTTCCATGATTTCCATAATATTTGTTATATTACTAAACTAAACTAAACTAAACATTATTATATTACTAAAGAACTTTCCATGAGACTTTTAGGATATTATTAATTTTGATGACTTTTCCAAACCATAAAAACACAATTTTCAAAACTTAATGACGGTGTCAGTTCTGGTAAAAGTTATAAATTTGTCTTTCTCCACCCAGATTCAGAGGAAGAGGGTTAAACAAGAGAGAAGAGATGTTTACTTGCTAAACAACATGGAAACTTCTTTCTGCAGGATAAAAAAAAAGTAGTTGTGACATCTCAATCAGAGAAAAAAACAAGATATAAATATGAAAAGAAAAACTATAGTTTTTAGTAATTCTATTTTTTAGTAAAGTATAATTTTTTATTTCAATTATTTTAGTATGCTCTAAGATGGCGCCGAGGAGAGCCGTGTTGAGCTCCGAGATGCGTCGTATGTTTTTTTTTTTTTGTTTTGTTTTCGTGTTAGATGTGTTAGTATAACTTTAGAGACAAGCTTTTAAACATCGGTTCTTCCTCGCGCAACGCAAACCGGACTGTTTGAGCGGTGGATTGTTTCCAGCTCAGAGCCCTTTGTCTGACAGACAGAAGATGAGCAGCTGAGACGCCGTGCCTTTGACCTCCTCTCCCAATCATTTTGTTCCTCTGATAACAAACTGTGAACTGCTGCGCGCACTCACACAAGGGACTGCTGCGTCATTTGCCTCACAGAAACCATGTCTGATGGTTCAACTCACTGCTCACGGGCTTCTCCGTGACTCGGACAGAACGAAAGAGCTCACAGGGAAAAGCAGGTGGGGGCGTTACAACTCGTGGTGTTACAGCGATCATAATCATGTTTACATTCCCCCTCAAGCCAACACAGACCAGGTCAGGGAACTGTACGGGAATATGTTCAGGAAACCGCGCACCCAGATGCAGCGTTTGTTATTACGGGGGACTTAAAGCCAACTCAGAACAATGCTCCAAAATACTTTCACCTCTGCGTCTGACCATGCAGACTCGCCCACCTCCTGATCATTCTTCCGTTCTGCTCCTGCCTGCTTATAGGCAGAAACTGAAACGTGAAGCACCCGCCCTCAGACAATTCATGCTGGTCGGACCAATGAGCTCGATCAGTGAATTAGATCTTAACACTTTGAACTTTTGAATTTTTTGAGACTTTCCGGAAACACTTCCACTTCAGGAGATTCAAAGCAGCCAAACGACTTTGAAGTAGTGTTTCAGGTTTTAAAGGGACACACTGACAGAAGAACTTCTCTGAAACATTAACATGAAATCAAAATCAGTCCAGTTTACTTTGGAGTTCAATACCAGTTATGTCATCTCATGATGTCTCATAATGACTTTTTGTCTGCATTTAATAAAAACACATGAAACCTGATGATTTCTAGAACTTTTCCAAGCTTTTAAGCTGCATTGTACCTTCTTCTTCTTCTTCTTCTTCTTCTTCTTCTTGTCTTTCTTCTTCTTTTTCTTCTTCTTCTCATCGTCACTGGAGCTGTCAGAGGAAGAGCTGCTTGATTCCTGACAGACGAGAGAGAAGAGATGTTTAACTTGCATTAAACAACATGGAAACGTGTTTCCGTCACAGGATAAAAAAAAAAGTAGTTGTGACTTTATCTCACAGTTCAGAGAAAAACTCACCTTTGCACAACTATCTATTGCACAACTAATCTGTTGTAAATGTATAATCTGTTGCACCTTCACATATTCTATGTATAGATGTGAAAAGAAATACCGGTGTATTGGTAACTAATATGTTTTTAGTACACTGTGTGTATTGAGTATGTGTATGTGTATTTTGCACATTGTTTTGTACAGTCTGTAAATATTACTGTCTATTGTATATTGATTTTTTTTGTTTTTTTTGCACTTCTGGAGCACGCTCTCAAGAATTTCACTCACCAAGGCACTTGTGCTGTGGTATGTGACAATAAAAGTGATTTGATTTGATTTGATTTTGTCTAACTTAATGAAAATGATAAATGTCACTTTGACAGCTAGCTGAAATAAAATAAGCTTAAGATTTCCATAAAAACACTTAATCGCATCAACGCCCTGCTGTACCTTCTTCTTCTTCTTCTTCTTGGTCTTCTTTTTCTTCTTCTTCTTTTTCTTCTTGTGATCATCCTCACTGTCTGAGGAGGAAGATGAGCTGGAATCCTAAGAAAAACAGAAGATGCAGAGATTTCAGATTCCAGACAGATACTGTGAAAATAAAACACTTTCACACCTCTGCGCTTCATACCTTCTTCTTCATCTTCTTCTTTTTCTTCTTCTTTTTCTTATCCTTCTTCTGCTTCTTTTTATTTTTCTTCTTCTTCTTTTCACTCTCGCTGTCTGAAGTGACTGCAGCTGCATCCTGGGAAAAATTAATCAAAATTAATCAATATATGAACTAAAAAGCAGGCAAACAAAAACTGAGGCAATCAACAAAATGTGAGGCATTATCCTGAAAATGAGTAAGGTCATTTAAATAATACAGCAGAGACAGTCTTAATGAACAGGAGAAATTACTTTGTCTTTCTTCTTTTTCTTCTCCTCGTCTGCTTTAGTTTCAGGAGTTAATTCAGTATTTCCCTCCAGACCTGAAAAATGACACAGATTTAACAAAACCAGTGGGAAAAAAACAAGATAATCGAGCTGTTCTTCCACACAACAAAAGAATACAATGACTAGTGACTAAAATAAAATAAAATAGAATAGAATAAAACATAAAATAAAATCCCTAAAAATCCCCATATCTAACCCCCCCCCCCCAATAAAATAAAATAAAAATACATCTCTATCCCAATAAAATATATTAAAATAAAATAAATAAAAATAAGGAATAGCAATAAAAATGATAAAAATGAAAAAAAAAATTATTTAATTGTAAAAATATCAAATTAAAATAAATAAATAATTTTCAAATTAAAGTCACATAAAAAAATATATGAATAAATGAATAAAAATGTGCAACGAAAGTTAAGAATGTTTTGCTAATGTTTCCATTAAGTTACAAAACATTAAATTAAAACATATTCAAGTTACAGTTATATAATGCATATCATATGTGCTTAAAGTGCACACTCTGATTTTTAATTTGATGGTATTCTCATCACAACTGGAGGAAAGGATGTACCTTCACCCTTTTTTAAGGGATCATAAGTAATTGGACAATTGACTCAAAAGCTGTTTCATGGACAGATGTGGGCTATTCCTTCGTTATTTCTACATCAACTGCAGCTAAAAGTTCTGGAGTTGATTCTAAGTGTGTCGTTTGCATTTGGAAGCTGTTGCTGTGAACCACATCATGCGGTCAAAGGATCTCTCCATACAAGAGAAACAGACGATTGTTAGGCTTCAAAAACAAAATAAATCCATCAGAGAGAGCAGGAGCATTAGGAGCCAAATCAACAGTTTGGTACATTCTGAGAAAAGAAGAACGCACTGGTGAGCTCAGAAACATAGAAAGACCTGGACGTCCACGGAGGACAACAGTGGTGATGATCGGAGAATCCTCTCCATGGTGAAGAAAAACTCTTTCACAACATCCAGCCAAGAGAAGAACACTCTCCAGGAGGCAGACGTGTCTACAATCAAGAGAAGACTTCACCAGAGCAAAGACAGAGGCTTCACCACAAGCTGCAAACAAGGCCTGATTAGACTTTGGACGGCTGAAATTAAGATCAACCTGCACCAGAATGATGGGAAGAAAAAAGCATGGAGAAGGCTTGGAACAGCTCATGATCACTGTTACCAACTCTCGCGAGACAAATAAACAACCAAAGCTTCAAAAACAAGCCCAGTATTTTTTGATGATTTATTATCATCAACATTATTTCTTATCAATTATTTATTACTAATAAATGAGCCAAACTGAAACCACTCTTTTATCTGAAAAGTAAAAACAATTCAAATGTACATACTGTTAGCATTACTATGAGCCTCCTTGTTTTTTATTACAGCCCGTGATAATTAATACATTACAAAAACATTAATGTAAAATTAAAAATGACCTTCTTAAAGAAAGTCATCCCACTCTATTACGTCTGCTACTTTCATTGCTTGGATTACAGTGTCACGCTCCTTTTTGAACATGATTTTTCTTCAACGATGGAATGTTTGATGAATTACGCTACAGCACTTATATTATTGCACTAATTGGCCTTTAACTGTGAGCAGACAGAGTGTCAAACAGTGCATTGGAGAATACAGCGAACGTAAGTGTAAAGAAACAAAGTTGCTTGTTAGATTTTCCTAACAAGCAAGCAACCATATTTTTTAAAATAAGCCCAAACAAAACCGCAACCCACGACCCAGGATTTTCATACATATAATAAGTCTCGTACATATAATAAGCAGACTTGGCAACTCTGGTCATGATCCAAAGCATATAACATCATCTGTGAAACATGGAGCAGTGTGATGCATGAGCTGCATGGCTTCAGTGGCTCTGGGTCACTGGTGTTTAGTGATGATGAGACAGAAGACAGATCAATTCTGAAGTGTATAGAGATATACTCTCTGCCCAGATTCAACCAAATGCAGCAAAGTTGATTGGACGGTGCTTCTTAGTACAAATGAACAATGACCCAAAACATAGAGCAAAAGCAACACAGGAGTTTTTGAAGGTAAAAAAGTGGAATATTCTGCACCAGCCGAGTCAATCTCCTGATCTCAACCTGATTGAGCAGCATTTCACTCGCTGAAGACTAAACTAAAGACAGAAAGAGCCACAAACAAACAACAACTGAAGTCAGCCGCAGTAAAGACCTGGCAAAGCATCACAAAGAAGAAACCCAGTCTCTGCTGATGTCCATGAGTTCAGACTTAAGCCTTTCGCCTGCAAAGGATTCTCAACAAAATATGAAAAATGAAAAAAAAAATTATGATTATATTTATTTGTCCAATTACATTTGAACCCATGAAAATGGGGGGACTGTGTATAAATATGGTTGTAATTCCTAAGCATTTTATGTTGTATTTTTGTTCTACCCCTTGAGAACTAAAGCTGAAAGTCTGCACTTCAATTTCATCTTGATTGTTTTATTTTTAATTATTTTATATATGCACTGTGCAGTAGCACAGCCAAACTCTGCATGTAAAGAGCTCATTTCCTCATGCATCTCTAATGCATAATAAAATGCTTTTAGTTGTCTGTCCAAATTAAGTGAATGTTTGTCTATCTTAGGCCTAAAACTCACAGGTGTTTCATAGAGTAAAATTACCACACACACACACACACACAATGAAACACCTGTCCTCTGATCCGTCTTACCTGTTTCTGCGAGAATCCCCGGCTCTGCAGTCTCGCTGATTTTCATTTTCTTCTTTTTTTTCTTTTCATCCTGTTGAGGAGAATGCGTGAGTAAATTTGGGAGCGTGACCCAGATAAGTCATGAAGAAGATGTAAATGTTGTTGTTTTGTGGTAAACACACATATTTCGTAATTAGGACAGCAGCCATGAGACACACTCTACAAATCCTGTTTTACACAAGCGAGCCGTGACTGTTGTTCAGCATGTGACTCAGACAACTTTCCTTCCTCTGCAGGAAAACAGCAGTAAATAAACACAGCCTTTATTTAAAGTTCAGCCGAAAGTCAAAACTCTGTCTTCATTTACACATGCTGTTCCAAACCCACATGACTTTCTTTCTTTGGTTGAATGCAAAAACAAGGTGTTCAGTAGAACGAGCTGTTCTTGCACTCAACATGAGTATACAATGACTAGTAACAAATTAAACAAAACAAATAAAATAAAACAGAAAATAATATAAAACATACATATCTTTAATATAAAAAATAAAACACTATCCATTAAAATAAAATAAAATAAAATAATTTACCATCCCACTAAATTACAATAAATCCTTTTCCCTATTCATTAAAATAAAATACCTATCCCTATCCAATAAAATAAAATAAAATAAAATAAAATAATAAATAAATAAATAATACATCCTATCCAATAAACTAAAATAAAATCCAGATCCACTAAACTAAAATACAATAAATCCCCATCACTATCCAATAAAATAAAACATCCTAAACACTTTTACTGCATGGAAAAGACCACCACAATCATTCTGCTAAACAAATCCATTTGTTTTAAACTGAAGAACAAAAGTCATGAATTTGAAACAACATGAGCATAACATGTTTGGAGGTATACTATTTACCAATCATCAAAAGAATGCAAATCAGTCTAGAAACTGGTTAAACGCTCTGTTCCTGTTTTTGCTTTAATGTTACTTTCAAAAAACAATCAAGGCAAAGCTGAAGTTCCCCATATAACCACAGGTGATGTAGTGTGTGTGTGTGTTTATGAATGTTAAAAGCATATTTGGTGAACTCTGTCGCTCTGATTGGCAGCGTTGTAGAGCACAGGTGCATTCTAGGTTATGCTTAATATCAGAGAGTACAAATCTCTACACTAAAACACAGCAGATTGTGACACTTTCAGCTCCTCAGTACGTGTGAGAAATACAGATTGCCCAAGCACTTTAAGCCCTAGATTTCCACTTACCATAGTAAATCACAGGACAGCAAAACCATACTGTAACATGTGCACTAGTTGCCACATTTCAAAGATAATTAAATGTGCAACTAGTTAAACGTATTAATCTGCTCACCTCACTGCTGTCACTGTCCGAGGAAGAAGAGGAAGAGGAAGAGGAAGATGATGATGATGATGATGATGATGATGAAGATGATGAGGATGATGATGATGATGAGGAAGATGAGCTGGACTTCTGTGTGAGGAAGTGACACAGTTATTGCAAAACCCAGATACAAACCTGCAAGAACTTGTTACTGATAGTTGTCGTTTTTCTGTGGGTGTGCGTGTTTGTTCTGCCCTCCGGCCCTTTTCCCTAATTGCATAAGAAGGGAATTCTTCTCTTTAAATGTTGAAAAAAACTTGTGAGGAATGCATTCTGAAAACCTCAGAAAATGGTCTAATAATCATGCTTTTCTTCTCTGTTTTGTACTCAAATGCATTTATTTTTCTGGGAATTAATAAACTCTAGCATGCAATAAAACATTCCTTTGTCTATGTCAAATATCAGTTACATTTATGCATTTAGCAGATACTTCATTTCGAAGCGATATTCAAAACAGGAACAAAAGCAAGTTGTCAATATCTACACAGTTCCTGCTCTGAAATTAATATGCAGTAAAAGGTTAATTCATGTGCTCATTAAGCTCTAATTAAGCAGGTGGAATGAGCGGAATGCCACAGGGTTCGCTACTGGGCCCTTTCTTGTTTCGTAATCTACTGTAAGTACCTTGCTTCTTTTCTTCTTCAGCTTTTTCTTCTTCTTCTTGTCTTTTTCATCATCCTCACTGTCAGAGGAAGATGCAGAGCTGTCACATGACCAGGGGTCATTCTGGAGAGGAAGAATTGTGCATTAATATACTTTCACAGTGGATGTAAAAGGAAAAGGAAATTTACGTCATTGTGAACCATCTAAGTAAAACACTTTATTAAACTTTCCTACCTTTCCATCCTTCACACCTGGAACTTTTGGATCGATGTCACACACTATCACAGAACAGGCCACGCCCCCTTCCTCTAGTTCATTCCTGCGCTCTGAGTCTGCAGCTGCACACATGCAGTTTAAAAATATTATATTATATCATATTAAAATCAACAAATATCATTCATTACATATTAATTCTCATTAAACAGCTAGAGAGAGAGAGAGAGAGCGAGAGAGAGAGAGAGAGAGCGAGGTTAATCTTGCAGATGTAAATTTTCTTCTTTCTTGTTTTAATTCGAATTTTGTAAAAACATCACAATAAAGATGAAAAACTTTTTGCCTAAAAAAATAAGCCAAACGGTTTACATCATTCTGCATGATTTGGTTGCACTTTATTTTATCTATCTATCTAAGAAATCTGGTAATATATAATCATGGGGTAATAGGTTTAAGGTTCATGTATATACTAGTTATGTAATTACTTTAATAAGTACACAGACATTTTCAACATCTCGCTATAGGCTGTTGTCCCCACATGCTTCAAAGCTACCACCATATATCCCGAAGAATATATCCTGCTTCAATGTCTACCGTCCAATAGCATATATTCTATGAAGAGAGAGAGAGACCCCTCCCTGGACCCCTTCCAGCATATAGACCGCTCGAGAGAGAGCCACTGTCCACCCAGCCCTAATGGACAAAAAAAGACACTTGCAGATGTAAATCAGCATTCAACACAATCTTCAACAGCTTTCATAAATTGGTCCAGCTGCTCAATTTTACTGGCTGTTGGACTTTCTGACCGGGAGACCTCGAATTGGCAGTAACACATGTAAATGAACACAGGGGCCCCCCAAGGATGTGTGCAGCCCCCTCCTCTTCACTCTGCAATAAAGTCAAACAACTTCAACCTCTTTATTAAATGAAAAACTGTGGTGGGTCTCTCAGCAACAGAGATGAGACAAACTACAGGAGCGAGGTGAGCCGCCTGCCGGATGGTTAAAATCTCTCTCTGAATTGGAGAAGACGAAGGAATTGTTGTTGGCCAGGAGAACTCTCTGCACGCTCCTCTGTTTACATGGAGAGATGAGCAGCACCATTCTGCTTTGAGAGCAGCTAATCGTTGGTGTCTCTCTCCCCTCCCTCCAGACATCTACAACCCGTCTCACCCGCAAAGCCCTCTTTGGTTCCCACCCACCCGACACACACTTTGTTTTCAGGGAGGAGACAGTCCAGACGAGGACCACGTGAAGGACAGCTTCATCCATCACTTCAGGAACACTCCCTCCCGTCCTTGCCCCCCCTCCCCTCTCTTACCCCACGCACCACGGAACTGATTTGTTTACATGTTATTTCTCTTATAATTACTTAAATACCCACTATTTAACAAACCTACAATTCATACAAATATATTAAAACAAATTTTCTACTTGCCAAACAGTACATTGAAAATCCTACTGAACACACTTATTTTTGGGCCTATTTTTGTGTTGCTGTTTGCTCTAGCTCCCTCCCTTTCTATACAATAAAGTATCTGCCTGCTAAATTTATTAATGTAACTTTCCAATCGTAATGTCCTTTAGCACATATTCTGAGGTATGGGGTACTACATAACAGGGGGTTTAATACAAGGTTAATGACAAAACTTAGGTTACAGGTAGGCACTTGGTAGGTAATTTTCATTTAACTGTTTCTTCTGGGTTTCCTCTCCTTCCCCCGCGCATAGTACCTGACGGAGGCAAGGAACAGAGTGAAGCGCGGCGCTATCAAGACTACGATTTATCATTTATTAGTTATAGGGAAGCCACAATCTAATTACTTTAATAAGTAAAAACACAGGGCAGCGGGCCAAATCAGCCGCCAGGCCACCGGGAAACGTCCCGGGGCTCCCAATGGCCAGTCCGCGCCTGTACATGAGGAACAGGACTGTAAAATAAAGTGCTACCGAATATTTAGTCAGCACATTATAAATAGGCTACTTGTAAATATAGGTCAAATATTACTTAACATTTACAACATTTAATGGTATACAATAGTAAAATCTTGGATTATAAATGCTATTTTAACTGTGTGCCAAAGCAGAAATGATTTGACAACTAATTTATATAGGCTATATTGATTATGAAAACTCAAGTTCAAACTTTCTCAGTGTAAATTAATGGCATATAACATCAATGTAGGTCATTGGTTGAATAGTTGAAAAAGTTTAATAAACAGTTCAAACTGCATCAAAAAGTAATTATTAAAAAACGCTGTCTACAAACAAATAAAGATAAGCATCGCAGATAGTCAATTCCTCTTTCCTTTAGTTTCATTTTGTCATTCATTTGATTTGACATTGATTTTTACACGGTTAAATTACCTGAAAGCTGCCTGGACTCCATCTATTCGTCCACCGAGTCTGAGCTCAGCTGACCGCGGACAGGTGCTTCTATACCAGCGGGGAGGGGCTTAACCGACACTTCCGCTTTTCCTGCTCATGAATATTAATTAAACCCTGACGTTCGCTCAGCGACTCTAACTTCAAACGGTTGAATAAACACAGTTGTGTTAATATTAATAAACCTACGAGCCTGGAGACTGCAAAAAAGCTATAGCACCACGTTAGATGTGTTACATATTTGTGAAGTAAGCCTTTACAGAAACTTGCACACTGGCAAGACCTGCACTTCCTCATTTTCTAGAGTCATTCGGATTTAATACACTAAACCCTTTCAGTAGCACTTAATCTTATTTGTAACAGTAGGTTATGATGTTTCTCACGCCCTTTGTAAACACTGAGAGGGTGTGTGTGTGTTTTCTCTTATAGTCTCTCTTCTGTCTGCAAGCAGGTGTAAAAAGTTCAACACTGATTTGACAGTGACTGTAAGCTGTTTTTACGTGTAAACACGCCTCTAATACATTCTTACATGCTCAAACCATGTTTTTTTTGGCGTATTGATTACCATTTGTGACCCTGCACCACAAAACCAGTCATAACGGTAAATTTTTCGAAACTGAGATGTATACATCACATGAAAGCTGAATACATAATCTTTCCATTGATGTATGGTTTGTTATGATAGGACAATATTTGGCTGAGATACAACTATTTGAAAATCTGGAATCTGAGGGTGCAAAAAAATCTAAATATTGAGAAAATCACCTTTAAAGTTGTTCAATTGAAGTTCTTAGCAATGCATATTACTAATCAAAAATTAAGTTTTGATATATTTACGGTAGGAAATTTACAAAATATCTTCATGGAACATGATCTTTACTTAATATCCTAATGATTTTTGGCATAAAATAAAATTTGTTGACCCATTCAGTGTATTTTTGGCTATTGCTACAAATATACCCCAGCGACTTATGACTGGTTTTGTGGTCCAGGATCACATTTGTATAACCACAGTTGTACTACAAATAAATACCATGGTTAAACTATATGGTTAGTGTAGCAAAACCATGGTTAATTTGTGGTTACCATGGTTTAACTATAGTAACCATGGTTTTTTGGTTTTATTTGTGGTAAAATCATGGTGAATCTTTGTAAGGGTATGGCCAAGGATTAAGGCATGAATATTAATTAAGCTGTTTGAAGGATTCGCTATTGTTCCGATCAAATGATTCACGATCTGATTGGAACGCTTCGAAACAGTGAATCATTTTGCAATACAATGGTTTAACCAATTCTGAGTTTTCAAAAAGTTTAATAAATAAAAGAACTGATTTGCGATATACGCTTCAAAGTCTGAATCAAAAGATTCGCCAGCCTGCTCCGAAATCCCGATTTGAATTAAATGATTCATGAACCCGCTCCGAGGTTCTGATCTAAATCAAATGATTCACGATATGCGCTCCGAAGTCCCGATCTGAATCAAATGATTCATGAACCCGCTCCGAGGTTCTGATCTAAATCAAATGATTCACGATATGCGCTCCGAAGTCCCGATCTGAATCAAATGATTCATGAACCCGCTCCGAGGTTCTGATCTAAATCAAATGATTCACGATATGCGCTCCGAAATCCCAATCTGAATCAAATGATTCGAAACATATTCTTGGATGGCCTGAGGGAGTTTTTTTTACTTTTTTTTTAATAGCAAATTTTCATTTATAGGTGAACTATTCATATAGTACGGTGGCCCAGTAGTGCACAACAAAACGAAATTAAAAAAGCAAACTGTAACAAGAGTCCACTGAAGGCAGGCGTAGTGATAGCAGCAGGTTACAACATCAATCCACAACCAGGAACAATGACAACAGGATGGCTACTTATAGCAGACAAGACTGGACACATGACAAGAACCAACCAATCAGAACATGACACAAAGAACAAGGGAACCAATAGCATGAAGACATGAGGGCAAGGGAAGCATGAAACAAACAACATGAAACAAACTACAAAATAAAAAGACATGAAAACATGAACATTAACCCAAAACAGATCTTACACAAACATAAGCTCACAACAAAATTAAGTTGTGTTGTGATAAGCATTGTGTTGTGAGTTTATATGTTTCTTTTTAACATTGTGTTGTGAGTTTAATGTTTGCTTTTTATTATTTCAGTTGTGTTGTGAGCTTATATGTTTGCTTTTTTAATTTCATTGTGTTGTGAGCTTATGTTTGCTTTTTTAATTTCATTGTGTTGTGAGCTTATGTTTGCTTTTTTAATTTCATTGTGTTGTGAGTTTATATGTTTGCTTTTTAATTTCATTGTGTTGTGAGTTTATATGTTTGCTTTTTAATTTCATTGTGTTGTGAGTTTATATGATTGCTTTTTAATTTCATTGTGTTGTGAGTTTATATGTTTGCTTTTTAATTTCATTGTGTTGTGAGTTTATATGTTTGCTTTTTAATTTCATTGTGTTGTGAGTTTATATGTTTGCTTTTTAATTTCATTGTGTTGTGAGTTTATATGATTGCTTTTTAATTTCATTGTGTTGTGAGCTTATGCTTGCTTTTTTAATTTCATTGTGTTGTGAGCTTATGCTTGCTTTTTTAATTTCATTTTTTAATTTCTTTTTTAATTGTGTTGTGAGCTTATGCTTGCTTTTTTAATTTCATTGTGTTGTGAGTTTATGTGTTTGCTTTTTTAATTTCATTTTTTAGCTTATGCTTCTTTTTTAATTTCATTGTGTTGTGAGCTTATGCTTGCTTTTTTAATTTCGTTGTGTTGTGAGCTTATGCTTGCTTTTTTAATTTCGTTGTGTTGTGAGCTTATGCTTGCTTTTTTAATTTCGTTGTGTTGTGAGCTTATGCTTGCTTTTTTAATTTCGTTGTGTTGTGAGCTTATGTTTGCTTTTTTAATTTCATTGTGTTGTGCACTACTGGGCCACTGTACTATAGGCTCTATGTCAAACAGAATGCATTATGCAATGAAAAACATTTCAAACTAAAGTCATATGACTGTCATGCAGGGGTGAATGGATGATCAGCCAGTTCTGTCTGATATTACTTGGATTCTAGTGCTAAAAACATTATGGATCATATTATGCAGCATCATATATAGTTTCTGCTTACATGTAAATAACAAAACCTAACATAATGCACATAAAGAGGATGGTTACCGGTGTAAAACTGCTGACTCAAGGTGACTCAGAAATCATGATGTCATGTTTTTCCATGATGTTACATAGCAACTTGTGCAACTGAAACCCTTATGCTGGGTTATTACAGTTTAAATGCATCTCATTTACATTTGTGTATAAATGTGTGGGCTGATGTATTACCTTTGAGAAAACAGTGATTTCAGGATCTGGTCAAATCTCACATGAAAATGAAAACAAATTATATTTACATTATTAGTAATACATGCTTTGCAGGATAATGTTGTTCAGTGTTTAAAATACACAATAAAACACTAGCTTACTAATGAATACTGTGCTGTTTAGACACAGTATGCATTATATGCAACAGTAAGGCTGTGTCCAGAATAGCAAAGTACCATGGTATTTCTGCAATATATAGTATACTGTGGACAGTTTGTATACTGCCACAATGTACTGCATGCAATTGTACACTGTGCAAAATACTGTATCCCACAATACAATGCACCCCCATTTCCAGCATGATGAATGAATCTAAACCTTAATGGTTGGTCATTATTTATGGAAATAAAAACAGTTGTTTTGCATTTTAATTTCACTAACACTTTCGCAGTCAATGATTTATTTTTTATTTTTAGTTAGCATATTTCACATATTTTAACTTAAAAATAATATTAATACTACTACTACTAATAATAATAGTAATTATTGTTTTTATGTCATTGTATTATTTCTTATTATCTTTATATAAGCAGTCTTAAATGGCATGAAAAGCTAACCGTTGCATTGTGGGTTTCAATATTTTATATTTGTAACAGGTCACCTGATATTTTGGCTGACACTATTATCTTGTGAGGCTCCTCCTGTGGCATTCTGGGAATGAAATATCATGCTGAGATATTGTGTATCACAGGGGTGTCAAACTCAATTCCTGGAGGGCCACAGCCCTGCAGAGTTTAGCTCCAACCCTAATTAAACACACCAGATCCAGCTAATCACATCCTGTGTTCCTGTGGCTCAGTGGTAGAGCATTGCATTAGCAGAGCAAAAGGTTGTGGGTTCAATTCCCAGGGAACACACATACTGATAAAAAAATGTATAGCCTGAATGCACTGTAAGTCGCAAAGCGTCTACTAAATGCATAAATGTAAATGTAAATCACATCCTTCAGGCTTATTTGAAAAATACATGATATGTGAGTTGGAGCAGGGTTGGAACTAAACTCTGCAGGGCTGTGGCCCTCCAGGAACTGAGTTTGACACCCCTGTCTTAAACGCTTCCCCAGGAACATTTCCAAGAGCTGGTGAGTGGATTACGTGTTCATCTCTCTCTCGGGGGAACCGGATGAGTTTCCAGAAACCAGCGCTCTGTGATTTCCATTTCTTCACACGGCTCGGTGCAGGTTATCGTGTTAGTTCATCTTAACCAGGACTGAGTAGAGAGCAGAGATGTGTGAAGGGCCGTGAGGGACAATAACACACTGATGTGCTGTGCTTCACTGTTGCTGCATGCTTGAGATTTGTGCTTGATTAATAAAAACGGGTTATTGCATCACAGAATAAGAATAAAAATAAGAATAATTTTTATTATTTTTTATTATTTATTTTTTATAATAAAAATATATACATTAATTGATAATAATAATACTCATTATTATTATATTTGTTAAATAATTATAAATAGTTATATATTATTATTATTATATTTTTAATAAACAAAAATAATAATAAAAATATTGTGTGGTTTTGCTGTAGTGTGTCAGCAGGAAATATCAGTTTACATTTCCAAAGATTCATTTAGCCATTAATTGTAATAATCCAGTGAGATTTTTGTGCTCCACACAGAGATCTGATCTGATCATCATCAGTCTGTCTGGAATGACATGAAGAAACAGAACAAACTGAGACAGACTAAATCCAGAAGAACTGTGGTAACAGTTTGTCTCCAAAACACAAAAGATAGAAATAACTGACTTAAAACCATTTTTTAGCTGCTGAAAATACTAGTGTTCCAGCACTGTGGTCTGAAATGCCTTGAAAAGGGTGCCATATCTGAGCTCATGGCATTGCATTGTGGGACTGCTAACTGGAAGTGCACCCCTGATGGCTCAGATGATGATTGAGATGCGCTGTATTCCCAGCCGTCGCTCCACATGTTCTCCAGCAGCAGGTGCGGCGACCTCACAGCTGAAGGATGCTGGGGCCGTTGCCAAGGGAACAGATGTTGAGAACAACTGCACACACAGCTGGACCAAACACGCCGTGTGCTGCGAGGAAGAGAGGGAGGGGTTCAGATGAGCGTGTGTGTGTGTGTGTGTGTGTGTGTGTGTGAGACGAATCTCTGAAACGACTGTGGAATTCTGATTGAGGCTCAATGAGATTATGCTGTCAGATCAGACCCCAGAAATCATACAAGACACAGTGTGTGTGTGTGTGTGTGTGTGTGAGGGAGGACAAAAGCTGTTTCCATCCAAGTTGCAATTTAAATTTATGCAAAATTCTGCAAAAACATTTTGTCAGTAAAGCAGCGTTTCTGTCCCATGTGTTCAAAAGAACAGAATCATCACTTCTGAGAAACTTTCACATGACTTTTTTAATGCACATCTATACATTTATTTGCTAAATATGCTTTCATTGCACTTTATGCACATTTTGTTTTATCAAATAAATGTATCCACCTCAAGTGAATGTATGCCTTTCTTATGCACACTTTATTCACGTCTATTCAACCATATATGCCAAATGTGCATAAAATACATGAAAATACAATACCATTTTAGTGTTGCTAATACTGTACTATTGGTTTTATTAATACTTTGAATGAGTTTTTTTGTTCTCCATTTACTATTTTTTATACTTTTTACAAGATTTTGTCTGTTTTAGTTTTGGTTATTTTAGCACTTCAAGTTTAACTAAACTCAAGTAAACAAGATTCAAGATTTTTGTATTTGTCACATACACGATTATATAGAGAATATATAACCAGCAGTGAAATGTGAGTCACTGTGAGTAAATATGAGTAAAAAATAAACGTCGTGGAAAAGTTATTTTTTCAGTAATTCACCTGTGAAATATATTCCTGAAGTAGTTTAAGTCTTTGGTTCTTTTAATTGTGATGATTTGCATAAAAAACAAGAATACTTCATAAGATAGCTTTTGGAAAGTATTTAAGTCATTTTTAAGGCTCCTTTTGCATAGAATTCGTTTGGCACCGCTAGGTGGTTAATATTATTGTTGGGTCTGGTGTCTCTCATCTTCCTCTTGAATTCGTTTTTTATCAGGCGAGTTTTATCAAGCACAGTAACACCATTTTCCATTTTCTTTTTAATTGTAAAGTTTTAGTCAGCAGAAGGAAATTTTATTTCCTGGTAATGGCTGCGTTGAGTAGAAAACACAGTGGACCAACACCAGCTGTATTTTGACTTGGAAATCACAGTAATTTTATTTCTTTGTGGAGTCAATTTTTTTATTTGCCAAGTGTTTATTGTGGTCAAAGAACAAGAGATACCCAGAATTTTCTGTAGGGAGTCATTTTTTAGTAAATATTCTTATTTTAGATTTTTCACTTTCATGCTTCAACTTTAAAACAAAAAAACTTTTGAAATGTTTTAAACAAAAAATTAGTTTCACTTTTATAACTTTCACAAGTGAAAAAACAACTTTTTCACAACATTCACATTGAGATATGTATCTCAAATTATAAAACTATTTTCAAGCGACATCTACCTAAAGACTTCATCATAAAAAAATTAAAAAAAACTCTCTTTAATTCCTTCCCTTTCTACATATGGAACAATGCCTCCTGTGCACACTTCCTGCGTCTGTCTTTCTTTAGGATGAATCGCTTTATGTACCATAGTTGCTTTATAAAAGCTCCGCAAATATATATCAAATGTAAATGTAATTTGCATACAAATATTTTTTTTTATTTAGTATTGCTAATGTAGTAGTATAGCTCTTATTAATATTTTGAATGAGTTTTTAGTTTCCTGTTTTCTTTTTAATTTTTACATTTTAGTCATTTTAAAATATGTCTATTTATTTTTCAAATTAATTTTAGTTCAGCTATTTTCAGTTTTATTTTGTTTTAGGTTTTTTTTAATACTTAAGTTTGTTTTTTTCACTTCAATTTTAACTAAATTTATTAATATTTTGAATATTTTTTTCTATTTTTTTCTGTAGTAATTTTTAAAATGTCTATTTTAAACATTGTTAATATAATAGTATATGTTTATTTATATTTTAAATTGTAGTTTTAGTAATTTTTAGTATTGAATTAATTTTCCTTTTAGTAATTCTTAAAATATGCCTATTTATTTTTATTTTTTTACTAATTATTTACTATGTTTTAGAGTAGTTTACTTTTTGTTTTAGTTATTTTAATACTTCAAAAATGCTAAATGTTCACAACTAACTGAATTAAAATAATTGAAATGTTTTATATTGTATTTTTAGTTAACGTTTATTTTATTTCAATTTACATGAATGTTAGTAGTTTAGTTTTAGTTAACAATAAAAATACTGGTGGATGGAAACCTGGCTGATGTCAAACGTTAAGTATGGGTAATCTGTACATTATTGCTGGTTCTTGTGAAGTGTTTTGTGGTGTTTCACAAGTCAAGCATCACTATACTGCTGAGGTTTTACTCAGGACAGCAGCGGTGCAGAGCTGTGTTTGTCTCTGCTGTGATGGAGACGGGAAGAGTTGAGTAGCTTTAGTGTCTGTAAGAGCACATTTACCCTCAAAGAGAGAGTGTGGCTCTTCAGGAGCAGCTGTTTGGGTGACACGACGGTGCTAAAGCACTGATTAAATGCATTTCTGAGCTCTTTCCATCTGCTCAGAGTTTCATCTTGATGAAACAATCTCGTTTGTTCAATAAGATTTATGGCATATCTGTCTTTTTATTTTCATTTTCCCCTTAGATCCAATAATAACATCCTTATAGTAAAAAAAAAAAAATTAGTTTTCATTACCATTTTCACCCTCTCTTTAAGTATTTTACACATGTACATCACTTGTCAATTTGTGCATACTTAGTGTGCATGCTTGTGTATTAACCCTCAGTACTCCAGAGGGCGCTAGTTTACTTCACATGTCATTGTTTTTATAGCGTATTTTTATTGTTTATAGCTTAAAATAATAAAAAATATATATGTTGTTGATGATGTTGTAATTATAGCATATATAGTCAGATACTTTTGTAATTTTGATTTAAAATAATAATAATAGTAATTAATATTAATCTAATAATACAATTAATAATAATAATAATAATAATAGTTGTTGTCATTTTTATTATAGCATATATTACTGTTTAAAGCTTATAATAATAATAATAATAATAATAATAATAATAAATGTTTTATAAAATATAAAATGCTATAACAACAAAAATAACTGATATTATTTCTGTTGTCATTATATATTATATATAGTAATTTAGTTTTTTAGTGTATTTTTAACTTAAAATATTAATATTACTAATAGTTATTTTTATTATAGCATATTTTTTATTGTTTATAGCTAATAATACTAATACTAATAGTACATAACAGTAATAACATTTTTGTTATTATTTTATAAAATTAATTCTTAAATTATTAATATTAATTTTATGGCTGCTGTCATCATTATATAGTTTTTTTAAATGTATTTTTATTTAACTTTTTTTTGCTTATTATTATTGTTGCTCCTATTTTTATTAGGGTGTATTTTTATTATTTATAACCTAAAATACTACAGCTACTAATACATGGGTCAAGAGTCTCTTTAAACAGTTTTTATTGTATATTATTTAATTAGCTAATCTAGTTTTAAAAGTCTTACTGCGTATTGTTTTTGGTCTGAATGGCACAAATTATACAGCGTGAAAATACAAGAAGTCTATTAGTGGACTTTTATTTCCGTGCTCTTCTGCATTTCTGTATGTATTCATTCATTCCTGTCTTTATGGAGAGTTTACAAACCATTAGCCATTTTCTGACAGTGGAGTTTGACAGATTTGTAAATGCTGTTCTCAGTGTTTGTAGCTGATAATCGGATGGTTTGCTGAACCTGTTATCATTCTGACAGAAATCTTGCCTACAGCTCATCCTGAGCGGCCAGAAATCACTCCATTTGTCTGCTGAATCTCTAAAGTGTGATATTGTTATTTGTTGAAGTGTCATGCTGATGCTCCTCCAGTTCTTCTGGCCACAGAGGAATAATGCAGCTTTTACTAATACAACTACATACTGGTATATTTGGTTATGTATTATGTTATTATCATGCTTTTCTTTTTTGCATATGAAACAAAGTAGTACCATGATATTATTTTAAGGGTGGAACTTGCTCATCTATATTAGAGTCACTTACATATACATTAATGTATTAAATTAAGAAAAATAAAATGTGAATAACTTCATTTTGGTACAGAAATGAACATAAAATCAGAAAAATAATTGTAATACCATTTGAGGAAAAACTATATTTTTGGCATTATATAGCATATTTTATTTAGCTTTTTTTTTCTTTTCTTTTTTTTTGCTTAAAATAAAACTAATGGTTGTTGTTGTTTTTATTATTAAAGTGTTAGTGATTTTTATTTTTTATAGCTTGAAGAAATGTGGTGTAGGATTTACTTTGAAATTTGTTTTCAGTCAGAACTGCTTGTAAATTTCATAAGTAATTACAAGGAAACAGCCAGAAGCACATTGTATTAAAAAATCAAAGTAGAAAGACTGAAATACCTGTAGTATTTTCTTGTAAAATGTACTTCAATTATCTTCATTTTTTTTTTTTTACAGTATATGTTTTGTACCAAAAAAAAAGTAAAAAAAGAAAAGAAAATATTTTTTTTTACAGTATTTGTTTCTGTTTCTAAAAAAACAAAAACAAAAAAAAACAATGTTTCTAACCTTAAAGTTACTTATGTTTTGTCCCCCCCCAAAAAAAAAAAAAAAAATGTTTCTGGCCTTAAAGTGAAAGTGAAGTGACATACGGCCAAGTATGGTGACACATACTCAGAATTTATGCTCTACATTTGACCCATCCAAAGTGCACACACACACAGCAGTGAACACACACACACACACCGTGAACACACACCCAGAGCAGTGGGCAGCCATTTATGCTGGGGGTTCAGTGCCTTGCTCAAGGACACCTCAGTCGTGGTATTGAGTGTGGAGAGCGTGCTGTACATTCACTCCCCCACCTACAATCCCTGCCGGCCCGAGACTCAAACTCACAACCTTTGGATTACGAGTCCAACTCTCTAACATTAGGCCACGACTTCCCTATTATAAAAGTAGGGAATAAGTATAAGTACTTATATGAGTATTTATACTTATACTTATATATGTATAAGTATAAAGTTGCTTATATTCATGTTTTGTCCAAAAGAAAAGAAAATATATATATTTTTACAGTATTTGTTTCTGGCGTTAGAGTTACTTACTTACAAAAAAATTTAGTATATTTTCTGGGCTTAGAGTTACATATATTCATGTTTTGTCCCCCCAAAAAAGTATATTTTTCTGGTTAGAGTTACTCATATTCATGTTTGTCCAATAAATAAATAAATAAATAAATAAAATAAATAAATTGTTACATATTATGTATTCAATAAATAAATAAATAAATAAATAAAATAAATAAATTGTTACTTAAATTCATGGCATGTCCAACAAAAAGATACACGAGCAAATTAAGAAAATAAGAAAAGAAATGTGATTTTGGTATAGAGAGGAACATAAAATCACAAAATAACTGTCAGACCAGTCAAGAAAAACCGTAACAAAAGAAATTCACAGTTAAACACCCAGAAAATAACTCCGCAGTGAAGCTCATCTGTGAAGTAGCTGCGTTGGTCCAGACGGAGGCGCTGTTGCTGCACAGCAGATGCAGCAGGGAGGAGCTCCGCGTCTGACCGAGATGACCTTCATAAAGCCAAGAGTGAACGAGAGGAGGCTGCGGCGCGAGAGACATAATCCAGCTCCCGATTGAACATATCGATCCAGAGAGAGAGCAGAGCTTGTGTTTTAGTCAATGGAAACATGATTCTCTTCCGCAGAACGCCACGCCCAGCGTTCAGCCTCCTGCATCTGACTGTAAACACCACAGATCCTCTGATCATTCACGTGCACAGCCTTTCAGAACAATACTGTTAATAAACTCAGGAGGAATGACTGCGTTCACTGATGGAGCCTGACTGAATTGAATTGTGCAAATCAGGTAACGGTGAAAAAACACCCTCAAATTAGTGCAGGACGCAATTTGCAATTATCTAATAGAGTCATATACACCTAGCAGCGATTTCATAACCTTCAGCGATTCATTCAGTGTGAGCATACCTTTAATAATCACAGAAATTCAATCAAACACCAATCACATAATCTCTGTACATATACATTAGTAATTAAAGTTTACTTTCAATGTTTAGATTTAATATTTATTTTGTTTAATAATACTTAATATTTTGTTTATACACTATATTGCCAAAAGTATTGGGTCGCCCCCTTCTAATGAACAGGTTTGACTACTTTAGTTATTTCTATGAGTACAAATCTTAATGTTAAAGCATATAATGATATTCTAGGAAATTGTGTGCTTCTAATATTATAGCAACAGTTTGGACTCTTTTCTATTCTAACATGACAATGTCTCTGTGTATAAGACAAGGTTCAAAAAGAAAATGATTGATTGAGTCAGTGTGGAAGAACTTGACTGGTCTGCATAAAACCAAGTCCTAATCCCAGTTTAACACCTCTGGTGTGACTGTAAATGAACCTTGAGCCAAAAACTCATCACCAAACACCAATGACTTGTACATACACTATATAGACAAAAGTATTGGGACACCCCCTTCTTTAGAACAGAAAAATGCACTTCCAAATCTGTGGCAACAACGATGAAAACATAGTTCCAGTATTTAAAAATTGTATTTCCATCTCTGTTGCAACAGTTTTGCAAGTGTCTAAAATGACTGAACCCATATGTACAAGTGATTGGTGTTTGGTGATGAGTTTTTGGCTCAAGGTTCATTTACAGTCACACCAGAGGTGTTAAACTGGGATTAGGACTTGGTTTTATGCAGACCAGTCAAGTTCTTCCACACTGACTCAATCAATCATTTTCTTTATTAAAAATTACATAGAATAACATAGAATTATTAAATTAAGTAATATGTAAAACTTAGTTAATATTAATTACTATTATTTTTAATAATAATAATTCTAATACTATTACTATTAATAATAAATATTAATATATTTAATAATACCTAATATTTAGTAAGACTGAAATTCCAACATAATTTTTTTCTAAATTACTGTTTCCACACACACACACACACACACACACACACACACACACACACACACACACACACACACACACACACACACACACACACACACACACTCCCTTAAATATAAAGGTGCTTCACGATGCCATTGAAGAACCTTTTTGTCTAAATGGTTCCATAAAGAACCTTTAACATCTAAATATATAAATGCATCATTCATTCATTCATTCATTCACCTGAAGAACCTTTCTGTTTCACAAAAGTTTCTTTGTGGTGAAGGTTCTTCAGATTATATAAAGGTAAGAAAGAGATGGTTCTTTAAATAACCTTTGTCTGGTTCTTTGTGGAACCAATAATGGTTCTTCTATGGCATGGCTGTGAAGAACCTTTTAAGCACCTTTATTTTTAAGAGTGTCTATCTCAAAATTAAGAGTGCTCATTAATTACCGATTTATTTATATTGGAAGAAAAATCCTTTACACTGCTGTAACTTGCAAAAAAACCTAATATTAATTGAAATGTTTTGATCATGCAACCTTCATCAGATGCTTGAATTTAAATGGTTGCATGCATCTCAAAAACAGTCTATTTTTCTGTATAATGGATATTGCACTTATAAATGAACAAGCTGTGTTTTTAAGTACAGTTTAGTTGAAGCTCCAGTAAAAGTCATTGCTGGTGTGAATGTAAGTGGACCGCAGTGCAGTAAAGAGACACGCTTCACCCGCTGCAGCACCTCTGCTGGAGGATCATCGGGGGTGTGGAGGGTAATTAGGTACGTCGGACACAGTCCATTGATTAGACTTAATGACTGACACTGAATGACATTCCAGTAATCAGCACAGGAACCTTCCGGTGACCTGCGAGGTCGCGGCTCTAACTGCTGAGTCTGTCTTCTGGCCTCTGTTCTCCAGATCTCTGTTTGATTTGCTGGCGCTGAACTTTGACACGGTCAGGTTTCTAGAGAGACGTATGGAGCAGAACACGCAGGGATTCTGTGTGTGAAGACATAGATTTCTCTAAGTCTCAGAAAGTGAAGAATTTATCAGCTCTTCTATTCTCGTGTGAATGTAACCGGTCCTTAGCAGCAGAACAACAGAGGACAGAAACTAATGTCTAAGACTTGACAAGACATTAGCATTAGTACTTATCAGGAAAAGACATTTGTTACATCTCAAACCTACAGAACTAATGACTACATTTACAAACTAAAGCCCTTCATGAGCAGCTAACACTGTTTCTACACTGCTACCAAACTAGACTGCATTATAATCAAGATGAGTTTGTTTCTTCATCAGATTTGGAGAAATGCAGCATTGCATCAGTGTCTCAGCAATGGATGCTCTGCAGTGAATGGGTGCCGTCAGAATGAGAGTCCAAACAGCAGATAAAAACATCACAATAATCACAAGTAATCCACACCACTCCAGTCCATCAGTTAACATCTGGAGAAGACAAAAGATGAAACAAATCCATCATTAAGACGTTTTCAACTAAAATACTAGTCCATAATTCATAATAACTCTTCCTCCAGTGAAAAAGTGGTCTGGTCTGAATCAGGAGAGAAATCTGCACAGATCAAGCAGCGTTTACGAGACAAAACAGTCCAAAACAGTCTCTAAACAAATGTGGGGCTGGATTTTGATGTGAGAGACAACAGGAGATGGACTATTTCACTGGAGGAAGTGTTATTATGTATTATGGACTCATATTTGAGTTAAAAAATCTTAATGATGGCTTTGTTTCATCTTTTGTCTTCTCAAGATGTTAATTGATGGACTGGAGTGGTGTGGATTACTTGTGGATTATTGTGATGTTTTTATCAGCTGTTTGGACTCTCATTCTGACGGCACCCATTCACTGCAGAGCATCCATTGCTGAGACAGTGATGCAATGACACATTTCTCCAACATCTGATGAAGAAACAAACTCATCTACATCTTGGATGACCTGAGGGTGAGCACATTTTCAGCATATTTTCATTTTTGGGGATTATTCCTTTAAATTCAAGCATCAAATGAAGATTGCATGACCAATGTTTTAATAAGTACTGGATTTCTTGCAAGCTATAGCAGTCTGTGGGATTTTTTCTTCCATTATTCTGTTATGTAGAATATTTATTAAATGATGCGATAATTCCAGAGCACTCTTGCAGCTTGCAATATATATATATATATATATATATTCAGATGCAAAAGCCTTTAAGTGCCATTTGAAATTTTCTTCTAAAATGAGAATTTTTATCAGCATTTTTATCATTTTTATCCTATATGTAGGTTCAGTATTTCCACTTTGATGGCAATGAACAGATTCTTTTCATTGCCATTAAAGTGAAATACCTGAACATAAACATAGGAAACATAGGAAATACCTGAACATAAACATAGCAAACATAGAAAAAAAAACAAAAAACACCCATCATTCTCCATCATCCGCATTGCTGCTATGTGTACATACCCGGTACAACCTGTTTGCACATTCCTCTTGCACATCCCTGGTTATATTAATATTTATTAAATCCACAGTAGACTGTATTGCACATTTTAGTTCATTTCACATTTTACTCCTTATTTTATTGTATTTTTTTTACTTATTTTTTTATCTTATTCCTACCTATATTTAAATATATGCTCCTGTGTTATGTATCATATTTATTTAATTTTTTTGCACTGTCCATTGAGCGGACCCGTCCTGACCTTCATTTCACTACTGATTATACCCTGTATGATTGTGACAAATAAACAAGAACCTTGAACCTAGGAGGCTGATAAAAATGCTAATTTTAGAAGAAAATTTCAAATGGCACTTAGAGGCTTTTGCATCTGAACTCTTCATACAGTATATATATATATATATATATATATATATATATATATATACACACACACACACACACGCACGCACGCACGCACGCACGCACACTCACATATATATATATATATATATACAGTATATATAGTATTTTCATTTAACCAATTACTAAAGGAGGGTTCACATTAACTGAATCACTGAGGGTCTAATGTTTTGAAGTCGCTGGTAGGTCTATCTGACTCTGTGAGGTAATTCCAAACTGCTTTCTGCACTAAGTTTGAGGGTTTTTCCACCGTTACCTGATTTGCACAATGCATTTCCATCAGTGAAAACACTTCTGACCTCAATGGTGGTAGGAAGTTCATCAGGCTTTGAGACATTGTTAGTGATCATTGTGGAGCCTTAAAACCGCTGTCAGAGGAGAAGAAAGAAGAATGGAAGAAACTGAAGCAAGAAGAGAGAGCAGTACATATGAACTGCCAAAAAGCGTTTGTTTACCTGCCGCCAGGCTGCTCTGATCCGTCCGCCGTGCTTCTCCTGTGCCAGACCCAGACAGCAGCGGGCAAACAGATGCCAAAGAGCTTCTACAACAAACAGATCAAACACACACAGCAGCAGCAGCACCTCGCTGGATGAAGCATTCACTGTATTCATTCTCATCAGGATTAACCTCAGTGTGAGCGCTTCAATCCACACACCAAGCCCGTAACCTGTTTTGAATACAATGAAATTGTTAAAAACAAAAAACAAAAGAAACGATTTAAATGAATAAGAAAAAGAAAGAAAATAGAAAAATATCTAGAATTTGTTGTAGGCTAAGTAATGCATGGTAACTATTTGCAAATTACATTTTTTGTTTACTGAATGTTAATTAAATTAGTTCACAATATGCACACATTCATTCTTAATTTTATGCTTAATATGCAGAAATGGCTCCTGTAACATTTCTTGTCTTGTCACACTTAAATCTTTATATTTCCCGGTTTCATTTTAATTTTAGTTTAATTAAAATTTAATTCTGTACGTCTGTTGTGTGTGTGTGTGTTTTTTAATGTCTATATAGTTTTTATTCAGGTTTTTATTTTTTATTGCAGGTTAAACTAAATGAAAATGCAAAATGTTGCTTTGGCAAATAGCTGATAAGTTAATAAAAAAAAGTTTTATTTTATTTTATTTCAGTTAACACTTACTTTTTATTTCAAGTAACAGATTTTTATTTTATTATGATTTAGTTTTAGTTTTAATTTACTATAATAACCCTGATTCAGCTAGGAATTACATTACATAAATCATGTAAATAACATAAGAGTTATATTATATATTATAATTTATAATATTTAATTGTAATATTGCATAATATATTTAAATTAATTAATATTTCAAAATTGTAACTGTTATGAATTTTAAATAAAATTATTATTAATTTATATTAATATTAATTTATATTTATTATAATTATTAATATATTTAATAGTACTTAATATTTAGTTTGACTGAAATGTATAAATAGAATAAGTTTTCATTTTTTAAATAATTTTGAATTAATTTAATACATTTTAGAATTTTTATAAATAATAATTTTAATTAATAATAGATTATTAAATTAAAAATAATATTTTTAAATGAATATTTCAGTGAATAGTGAAATCTGAAGAAAAAAGTCAAGTAGTTTTTCACAATTTGACCTTATAATGCATATTATGGCCCTGTTAAAGAGTGACTGTCTGACTTTGATCGTGACAAAAAGAATTCCAAGGAGTTGTGTGCCCTCATTTCTCTGATAAAATTTGGAACAGCCCCATTTTTAAAAGTCATGTCCTGCATTATACAGGGATGCTATTTTTCCTGACAGTGAGTCTTATCATTAGTCTGACTGCAGTATTACATACAGAACTACACTCACACACAGGCTTTGACCTGATTCTAAACCAAACTAGTGTCTGTTTTTCTCATTCACACTCAGAAAAGCTGACTAAGGAGAGACATGGCTAAGTTTTAACAGGCCAAACATTAGCATAACCTTGACCAAACGAAAGGTTTGTCTGTATAAAGCTTGTGCTGGTGCCTGCTGAATGTTTGTTGCTGCCCAAATAGGATAAAACAAGCTGACAGTATCGTCTCGTGTGCTCTGAATGTTTGATCATGGTCATTCTGGTCAGAAAACATAATGGCTGCGTCTCCAACCGCAGTGATCTGACTCCCGGACTAATGTCTACATTGGCAGCGCTCCACAAACAGCATCCTAATGGAAATGGAGTCTGATTGTGTCTGATTTGAGACGCTCTTTATAGGCAGCAGCTTCAGTAACGCTCACTCATGCACCAAACCAAAGGAGACACTCCAGAGGATTCAGACATTAGTATGTGGCCCAGCTAAACAACTACAATAGATATGTGCTGCACACAAACAATGAGTCAAATACTGCATTTTTAAATGCATAGCACTGTTTTTTACTAATAGGTTTAGGTTTGAACAAATTAAGCAGTTTTTCTCCAAGCTTAGGCTAACCATGAAGTATGACAAATTTAACCTACAGTTTGAGCCAAGCTTACTTGTGATGCACACAATTAGTTAACAAATTATGTTCTTAGAATGTTTTGATAATGTTATGAATTTCGGAACGTTCACTGAAAGAAGAAACATTTTTCACAAGAAACATTTTTCTTGGTCGTGAATTTTAGAGCAAACATTCAGGGAAAGCTCCATTTTATCATTTTGCAAACATTATGGAAATGTTACTCTTGAATTTTCTCTGAACATTCTGAAACAAGTATGCAGCTAATAGGGAACATTCTCAGAACGTTCACAAAACATTCTTAAGAAAAAAAATCTTCTTAACTGCCATTTTCTTCTTATTTTCCTAACTTGAGAAAAAAGTTAGGAATATTTTGTATTCCCAACAATGCTTTTAAAGACATTTCTTATCTTTATTCTTAAGATAAAACAGAAGAAGAATTCAAAAGAATTAGAAAAGCTGAGCGCCCATCAAGCTGGTCTGCAGACAGCACAAAAAGACAAGACTTGTGTTTTTCATTGAGTTTATCAGTAGATCTTCAGCAAGAAAATGTATTTATCTTTCTCTTTAAGAAAAAATAAGATGTTCTTAAGAACATATTTCAGAACTTCTTAAGAATTTTTTAAGAATTGCACTTCTAAGAACTTATTTCTTAAGAAGATTTTTGTGAATCCGGCCCCTAGTCTTTAATAATGTTCTCAAGACGTTAGCACAAAAACATTATACATTGTTCTTAGAATGTATTTTTTAAATTTCTTTCTGAAATGTTATAGTTGGACGTTCATTTAAAGTGTTTTTAAATGTTGCTACTAATGTACAAAAGTAACGTTTGGAAAACTTTACGTATAACAAAAAAATAAAAAAAAATAAAATGTTTTGAACGTAATAACTGTTAGCAAAACATTCTCAGAACATATTTTTGTTAGCTAGGTCATAAGTAATAATGTTTCAAATATGTTTCAGAAACAAACGTTTCATGAACAATGAATAAATAACATGTTTTGCGAATGTTCTTAAAACCAGATAACTCTGAACAAACGTACTATTAATGTTACTGAAAGAACATTTATTCATAACCTTGCCGGAACATTCTGAGAACCTTCCCTGTCAACCACGCAGGGAGTTTGTTACAAGATGATGACAAATAAGTTCATCTCTAAATCAATAACTCATTGAAATGCATCATCGAGCAGATGCTTTTGCCCAAAGTGTCTTAAAGTAGAACTGTTAGAGTGTCAAACTCCTTGAGTAATCTGGGGTTAAGTGTGTCATTCCTCATCTCGTCGTGTCAGGCTCGTATTATCTGTGTTCTCCTTCCTGTCGAGTCATTCCTGCTGCGATGAACCTTTTCAACTCTAGCTTTACAATCTCAACATGTTTGTGTGGTAATTGAAAGCAGTATTTCAGGTGCAGCACCAGGGACACGACAGAAATGACAACATCTGCTCACAGCAAAGCAGAGAAATGATTTCAAACGCAGCCAAATACTGTGATACAAACTAACATCTTTATTTCTGACTTCTCAGAAAAGTTTCAATATTTTATCCAGTAAAGTATGATGGTGACATGAAAAGTTTAGAATAGTATACTAACATACTACTACATACTACAGTATAATATGCATAATGTGCGCAGTATGTGAATTTCCTTTTACTGGGATTTTATTTATTTACAAAATTTAATTATAACACAAAATAATCACATTAATTTCCAAAATTACTAAAACTTTAACTAAAATTAAAATGAAAGCAGAAAATATATCAAATTAAACATTTTAAAATACTAAATAATCATAATTGCCAAAATTATTAAACCTTTAACTAAAATTAAAATGAAAACAGAAAATATAATTTAAAAAAATAATAATAAATAATCATATTAATTGTCAAAATGACTAAACCTTTAACTAAAATTGAAATAAAAACAGAAAATATGATTTTTTTTAAATACTACATAATCATATTAATTGCCAAAAAAGAAAAAGATATGAAATTCATGTGAAAACATCATTGTATAATGCCTAATATTTAATTTACTCTTTTTAAAATAAAAAAAAACAACAAACCCCAAACAATTTGATTAACTTTTTCACCATGCAAGAAACAACAAAGATAAACAAACAAAAACAAACAAACAAACAAAAACACAAACAAACAAACAAACCTGGTCAGACTAGTCTGGTTCGCTGGGACATGTCAGCAGGGTTATTATCATTACCTAAAAATAAAATAATAATAATAAATAAATAAACATGAACTGAAATAAAATATGTTCTCATTTTCACTTAGTTTAAATTGAAGAAAATAACTCAAACTAAATAAACTAAAACTTAATGAAAATTATATAGAAATATAGAAAAATTATATATAAAAATAAATAAATACAAAAACACAACAAAATGACTAAACTAAAACAGAAAATATATTTAAAAGAATAAATAAATAATTGGATGGCACTTAATATTCATGTGAAAACACCATAGAATAATGGCTACTATTTCACTTAAAAGAGAACATATCAGTTCATTCAGTTTTGAACTCTGGCATCGCTTCATTCCAGTGCATTCATGCTGCAGACCCAAACAGAATGAGGAATGACACACCGTTGTGTTGTGTTGAGTTCAAAAGAGCAGAGCTAAATTGGGCCTGTGTTTGGGGAAGGAGGCGCTCGGTTCAAAGTGAATCACACGAGAAGACAGAAGTGACCCAGAACTGCAGCGCCGGAGGAAGTTATCTGACCGGCCGTACCGCCTGAGATAAAAGGTTCAGAGCAAAGACGGACCTGCATTCTGCTCACACAATTACTGTAGAATAACAGCATCTGATGCGGAGAAATAAATACATCCTGCTGTTAAAAACCCTTCAAAACCTAAAAAAAGAATAATGCAAAATAAAATTATAAAACCAAAAATTAACATACCTGATGGAAAAATCAATTAAAACACGTCACCCGGCCTTAAGCAGCTCTCTGTAAAACACAAGTAATGGTGTTTCTGTGAATTTTGCATAATGCACATGTGAAATGGGTACACTGAATTATGGTAATTCATAAGGCAGAAACATAAAATATTGGTCTAAAAGTTAGTTTTACAGTTATAAACATATCGAAATAATTCAAACAACTGAGACAAATCATTCCAAACATCAAGAGGAAGAAATGGCCTAAAATGACCTAGAATAAGATCAATTAATTAATTGTAGCTCGATAAAATCTACTAGATAGATAGATAGATAGATAGATAGATAGACAGACAGACAGATAGATCAATAGACCCTGGGTCAGGTTGGTCTGGTTTGCTGGTTTTTATAGCATTTTGGGGGTTTTGACTGGTCAGCAGCTATTATTGTTGACTGAAACTAAAACTAAAAACAAAAAAACATCACTGGAAATAAAATAAACATTAACTGACATAGTTGTTAAGGGAAAAATTTGGATATTATTTACTTTAAATTGAAGTACTAAAATAACTAAAACTAAAACTTAAACTTAACTAAAACTATATTGGCATATTAAAAATAACCTGCAAAAAACCTGCTAAAAAAATCCTGCAAAAAACTGTGAACACCCCCCCCCCCACCACACACACAAAGAAATTACTAAAATTGAAATGAAAACTGAAATCCAATTCAAAATATTACCAAAAACTATAACTACACTGTTTGTCAGCTGGTCTTCATGTAAATGACAGTAGATACTTTCTGGGCTATTATTTAATGAAATCCTCATGCAGGAACCCATAAATCACTTTCTTTCCTGTTACACAGCAGAAAAACTGTCAGTGTGAAAACTCACCTCTCTCTCTCTCTCTCTGTCTCTCTCACACACACACACACACACACTCTCTCTCTCTCTGTCTCTGTCTCTCTCTCTCTCTCACACACACACACACACACACTCTCTCTCTCTCTCTCTCTCTCTCTCTCTCTGTCTCTCTCTCTCTCTCTCTCTCTCTCTCACACACACACACACACACACTCTCTCTCTCTCTCTGTGAGAGATGAGTTCATGTCTCTTGGCTTAGAGACTCGTTCATGCTGTGAGTTAGAGAGAGTGTGTGATTTGTGAGTGTTGTAAGTGTGAGTGTGTGTGTGTGTGTCACACTAATAAAAGGCACGTGTGTGATCCTCGGGGAGCCCGTTGCCATGGAGACGCAGCACCTGTGTGTGTGTGTGTGTGTGTGTGAGCATATTCTCTCTGTCAGTGCTTCACCCACACAGGTACCTTCACCAGCCTCCCAAACACTTCCTGTTCATTAACCCATAAAACTATTTGAGCTACAAACCAGTGTGTATGAGTACAATGAGAAATTCAAATAATATGATAAATTAATGATTAATGATTTATCAATGACAAAATTTTTCCCAGTAATGTTAACTGAACGTTCATTCAAAGTTATCTGGTCTTTAACAATGTTTTCTAAATGGAAGCATAAAAACATTATTCATAAAATATTTTAAAATGGAAAAATGGGATGTTCTTCTAACATTTTTTAACATTCGCATAATGTTTGGAAAATTATAAAATTGACTGTTCCCTTAATGTTTTTATAACTAAAAAAAACTACAACTTAAAAACTTTATACACGTCTTCATTCAAAATTCATAAACTCACTAAAACTTTAACAATGTTTTTAGAACATATTTTTGTACACATGCAAGTTATGTATGACTGTGCTGGATCTTATGTTAAAACTAAGGTGGATAAATCAGTGCTTTGATAAATCATTATAATTCTGATCAGAAACCCAAACATTTGGCCAGGCGTCTCATCGCTCATGTAAAATGAACTTTCTCAAAAACATCTGTGACTGCTGCTGTGAGGAGCTCTTAACCAATCGCTCGCTTTGACAGAGCAGTTTGATCAAGCTCATTTTGTGTGCGCTAAATGATGAGGTAAATAAGATGTTAGAAACCGCTTCCACAACAAACTCTGACAGACCACTCGTTCATTCTGGGACGGGATCTTTTGGCAATTTGTGCTAAACTGTCTAGCACGGCCTCTTATTTACCGCTGTACGCTCTGGTAATAAGCAGGATTTGAGTCTGGAAAAAACTTGAAAGATTAAAGCTGCCTTATAATAAGAAAATCATTTTCCTTGATCTTGTCAAATAAGAGAAATGGCAAAACACTTTTACTCTGCAGTCCATCTGCTGAAACAAACTTCTGCCGCCGGTTGCATAAACTACTTTACATCTCATTTTCTCTTCAGACCAGTCTTTGTAAAGTCAGTTACATAAGAAGGTAAACTGAATCTGAAAAGTAAGACTGGTTACCACTTGGTTAACTGCTAGTTGGTCAAACTAGTTCTTAAGGCACAGTCTAGACACAGTGACTATTACAGCGCTCTGATGCTGGATGAATGCATCAGCACATCCATCTATATTTACATGTCAGTTATGATAACTTCATATTTAGAAGCTTGTTTCATCCAGTTAGGTGAGGTAATGAGGAGGAAGATAGACAGATATCTAACTGAACAACAGAAGTACAAGGCTTTCTCACAATTATGACTTTTACAATTCAGAAATGCAAGATATAAACTTGCAATTTTGAGAAAAAAGTCACAATTGCATGATATAAACTCAGAATTCTGACCTTCTTTCTTGCAATTCAGACGTTTTTCCTCAGAATTCTAAGTTTACATCTTACAATTCTGTTTTTTTTCCTGTTTCCACAACAAGATAACAAATTAAGGTAATTGCAACGTTTTATCTCACATTTCTGACTTTTTTCTTGCAATTTTGAATTTATATCTCACAAATCTGACATATATACATATATATATACACATATATATACACATCTATATATACACATACATATATATATATATACATATATATACACATATATATATACATACATATATATATATATACATATATATACACATCATATATATATATATATAGTGCATTTATATTTTGCAATTCTGAGTTTCTCACAACACTGACTTTTTTTCTCTAAAATAAATTTTATAAAATTATTATAATTTAAAATGTTTAGGACACTTAAGTAACAAAAAATATATATTTAATAAAAATATTTTAAAATAAATGTATAAATACATTAAATAATGAATTTAAATAAATTATATATAAAAATAAATATTATATTTTATATTAATAAATATTACACTATTGCAATCTAGAATGTATCAAGTCACTAAAATATTGATTAAAAAACATGAAAAATAAATTTAATATAAAATATTTGTAATAAAAAGCACAACCAAGTCACTAAAATATTGATATAGTTGGTAAGATAATAATAATTAAAATGTAATAAATATTTTAAACATTATATTTTATTAAAGCTATATTTTAAGCTTCAGAATTGTGAGATTAGAAAGTTGCAAATAACCTTTTACTTTGTAATTGTATTATTTAATCCTGTGGTGGATACAAGCTTCCATAACAAACAATAAGAGTAAAATGTGATAAATTCGTTTCATTCAGAGTTATCTTGTCTTAAGTAATGTTCTTCAAAACATTATTTATACTTAAAATCGTTATTTATATGAAATGTGATGTTCCCTCAATGTTCATATAACCCAGAAAACAAAACAAAACATTTAGAACGTTCAAAACAGTCACATCTTAAAGGAAACATTAGCTAAATGTTCTTAGAGCATTACTTGGAATGGAGTCATCAGTGTCCTGAAAAAAACAACAAACAAAAACAAATCTTAAAAAGCTTTCACATGCATTTTTAACAATGTTTTGATGAGATATGCTTGACCTGATTACATTACTGAATGTGCATGTCAGGATTTGGGCATCTATATTACATTAAGTCATGCATATGAAAATAAGAGCTCTGGAATGAACACAGAACTATCAGTTTGATCTGATTACTGCTCACATTACTGATCTGACTGACAGCTGGATCAGGACAACGTGTTCATCGCAGTGCATGCTGGGATTCTTTTTCTGCAGTGTTGCCTGATTGAAACAAATCAAGGTATTTTAGAAGACAGAATAATGTTGCTGCCTACCTTTAGGAGCAGTTTTGTGTGTCATTAGGTCTCCTACGATATGTAAAATCGTCGTCTAGGTAGGCAGCTCAGTGTGTTTTGGAACAGAGCTCATGTCTTTCTCTCTGCTGTTGCACCAATTTCACTCCTACAACAAAAACACATGAATAATGGAGGCATGTGATTCTGCGTTTGTGCTGATATTTGTCACCATTCTGAGTGACAAATTAATCACCACATGAAATATGAAGCCTGAAGTCTTAATAAACTTATTTTGCACACTGTGTCTGCAGTCCAAGATTGAAAAGCAAGATCTAAAAATATCAGTCAGTGATATTTTGAAACATACACAAACAAATATTAATATTAAGAAGGTTTTGAGAAAGGTGATGTATTTACATTACATTAGAGAAAATGACAGCCTGTGTCCAGAGCGGTATGATTACCCATAATTCCTTGCTGCGGAGTCGTGTGTTGACAGTTGTCCAGTGATGGTAATGAAGTCTCTGGCTGGGAGACGGCAGGTCATTGTTAGACAGACTTTTCCTCCTGTTTATAAAAGTGACAGGTAGACCTGGAGAACTCCTGAACCAAACCTTCACACGCATTAGAATGAAGAAGAACACGGAGCGTGATATTTGACTTGTGACGTTAAATTATGTTCTATCTCCATACAGTCACACTAAAATGTATCAGGACACTTGAGGCAAAAATTTTTTTTATACAAATATTTTAAATAAAATAATATCCATCTATTGTCTTAATTGCTTGTCCTCTGTCACAGGGTCACCAGGATGCTGGAGCATATCCCTGCATTAATATTAATAAAATAATTGTATTATTATATCTATACATATTAATATTATGGATATTATTCAATATTATTTTATTAAAATAAATTCAATATAATGTAATCTAAAATGTTTTAGGACTTGAGTAACAAAAATATAAAAAACCCATTAAAAATAATTTACATTTAAACAAATATTTAAAACATATACTGTATATTATTAAATATTATTTAATTGCATTTATTAAAATATGAAAATATTATAATATTAGGATCCAGAATATATTACGATGCCTAAGATGCCTAAAATATTACTAAACTAGCATTAAAATAAGTTACATTTAAAAACATTTGAAAATAAATTAATTTGTTTTTAAATATTATTTTATTAAAATATGAATAAAATATTATGATATTACAATCCATAATGTATTAGAACACTTAAGTCACTAAAATATGGATAAAAAACATAAAAAAATATTTAAATGTAATAACAAATATTTGTAATAAAAATAAGGGCACTTAAATATGAATATAAATGATAAATTAAAAATAATTAAACATTAATATATGTTTTTAAATTATATTTTATTAAAGCTGTTAAAATATGATTGTAATATGTAATAAATACAACATGCTGGTGTGACAATCCCTCTATGATTCTCATCTTTATATGATCTATATATGATTATTTTATTGGCCTGTTCTTATTAATTCAACAATATCTTTCTGAGCGTCATACTTTCTTTCTGACCCGTATCTAAAAATATGACACTGCCATTTTTTTGTGAAACCAAACCCACCTCAAGTGTCTGAAAGTTAACACAGTCCTGCATCTCTGTATTTTTGTGTGAGCACACTACGTCCTGCAGAAATAGTAAGTTATTCTGATGCTCTTCTACATATTTACAGTTCATTTCTTGAAGTGTAACGAACAGCAGACAGAAACAGATGAAACGTCTTCGTCTTGTGGAGCAGATAATGATATCTGATTGTCTGTGCTTTCCTGAGGGTTCGAGTCCGGGGGTTTCTGTCAACCTCAAAGCTACAGAAAAACTGATGAAATATCGATTCACTTTGTTTCAGGATAATAGAAGCTACACACAGAGAGATAGAGGAGAATGAGAAGCTTTCCACCGCTGACAGCCTCATGTAGACGCTTGACTGTCTGCTCCACTCGTTTATACTCATCATGAACATAAACCAAGAATATCCAGCTGGAACACATATTTGACAATTCTGCCAACAAATCAGAATACACAGTTCTGCTGATGCTTTAATTCAAGGGTGTAGGTTTGATTTGGGCATTGGTGGGAACATAACAGCAGACAATACACATTTAATTGTTTGATCAAAATTAATTATAATAGTGGCTGATAGGATCATGTCACAGCGTCTCTAGTAAATTCTACACCCTTGAAAATACACCCTTGACTGACTTTGCAAACTATAGTTCTTACATTTGAAGAGATCACACAACAGATTAATGAGTTCATCCAAATTTGACAAAAAGCTTATGGACGTAATTATAAGTCAGACATTGAAGCGAGTTTCTGTTTTTGTCTCTTCTGAGGAAGATTCATTCACTTGTTTTGAACCCACACAGAGACATTCTGGTCAGATTTTTTAAAAATGTTGATCCAATCGCATTTTGTAAATGACTTTTCTTTCTGTTTTAAAGATGTTTTCTTTGGATTGTTTGACTACTCAAAAGAGAATATAGGAAAATATAACTTCATTTGTGTTTCCTGCTAGCTAAATGTCACATACAGTACATAAACTAAAATTCTGGCTCTAAACTTTTCTGGCTTTTCTTTATTCAAAGTTGATCAAGTACATCAGCAGTTCTAACAATCTGAAACTATCAGCAGTTCTGTTCCTAAGACATCTCTGTATTCATCCTGTGTGTCCTCTTAAGATGGAAAACACATGCTAACTATAGTTAAACCATGATAATCACAAATTAACCATGGTTTTAACCATAGTTTAACCATGATAACTGTAGTAAAACTGTGCTTATACAATAAATAAATACAATTATAAAATAAAATAAAATCCATATTTATTTCCATTCCAAAGATAGTATCCAATACAAATCTGTGAATATTTTCATTTAAGGTAACCGGTTTACTGCTAACTAGTCAAACATATATCATTCATATCATTATCCATATCATATCATCATTCATATGCTTTTATCTTTGCATTTAATCTATTTACGTCACAATTACCCTTCTAATTTTTTTTTTATTCTGTGCAGAATCAAGTTCCATAGTTCTGAAAGTCTAGATCTATACTGAAATCTTCTTCAGTAAATTAGAGGAAAGCAGCTTCAGCTCATAAAGCACTTAACTAATGCGGTGGAGGGACAGGTGTGTATAAACCATGAAGTTCATCTTTCACGTCTTCGCTCAAGTTGAAAAATGCTAAACTTCTCACATTTGTTTTCCTGTGGGTGGAGCAGCTCGTGATGAATGAGCAAATCACATCACAGATGACAGAGTTCTTCCTCCCGAAACCCTGCTGATGTCTCTAATCGAGCGGAAATACGGTCTCCAGCATCACTGCAAATGAAGTTCACAGAGGTCAAGGTCTGAGAACTTCAGCTAAGAGTTTCTTGTGCTATTTGTTGTACTTTTGAAGAACTGTCAGAGACTTCAATCTAAACTTGTTCCCACATAGAAATGCTGAAAAAAGGGTTCGGAAATATCTGGAAAGCAAAATATCAATGTTACTTTTGTCTTAAAGGGTTAGATCAACTAAAAACTGAAATTCTGTAATCATTTTGTATACAAAAGCAAATGACTACAGTTTAATGTTTGGTTGAACACTGAAAGAAAATTCTGTCATTATTTACTTACCTTCATGTCATTACAAACTTCAGTTGAACACAAAAAGATATTTTGAAGAATGTTGGTAACCATACAGTTTTGGTTCCCATTGACTTTCATTATAACCAACCAACAAAAATAATTTATATATATAAAAATGTGTTATAAAAACATTTAGCTAACATTCCCATTAAGTTCTAAAAATCATTATTTCTGAATGCTCTCTGGGCAGTTTTTAAATTTTATAAATGATTTTCTTGGTTACGTGAATGTAACATTCCGTTTGATTATTCTGCAAACATTATGAGAATGTTCATTTTGAATGTTCTTTGAAAATTCTAAAACAATTGTAACATTTAAAAAATGTTCAACTAAAACGTTTCAGATAAAACATTCCATGTATGATGTGCAGATAATATTTTTGCAAAAATGTTTTGAGAAAATAGTTTAGTTTAGAACCATATAACTGAGAGCTATTTTCCCAGAATGTTAAAGAAGTTTTAAGAACGTTCCCTGTTAACTGGGTATGAACAAAAAAAAAGATAATAAAAATAAATAAATAAATAAAACAGAACAATAGGAACCAAAACTGTTACCAATATGATAACAAAAAAATCTATCTATCTATCTATCTATCTATCTATCTATCTATCTATCTATCTATCTATCGCATACTGATTTGAAAAGACAATTTTTGGGTTCAACACGTTTCCAAATTTGTTAGTTTACATCTTCATCGAAATGTGAATGTTTTTCATCTTCTAAAGTCTAATGACCCCTGTTCAATCTCAGCTAATGTTTCTCTCTGGAGATATTAGAAACCAATAAAATATGTTCTGATGTCTAATAATCAGCCTTCCCCATCAATTACTGAAATGCATTACCTCCACTCTCATGCACCACTGTAAACCTCATGATTATGTGTAATTGCTAATGCATATGCATTAATGTAATTCAACTCACAGCGGCACAGATAACCCATCAACACAGCACTATACTGTTGTTGTTCTCACTTTTGTTCTGTTATTCTCTTTTAAAATCGAATAATTTTGAACCTGAGGCTCTGCGCTCGCTGTGTAATACATTCATGGTGCTGTTGACACCATTATAGATCATAAAGCATTTCTTTAATGCTAAGAGAAACACATTCAATAGAGTGTGAACTCGTATTTTAAAGGAATGTGCTAAAGGCGCTACTCTTGCTTATTGACCCGTCAGGCCCAGAGAAATCTCTAATTTATCCAGCCAGACTTAAAGGGGATGAATGTGTGATTTATGTGCTGTAATTTCTGACCGTCCGCTGCATTTTGAAGTAAATATTTCCTGCACAGTAATTTATTTACTAAAGAAAGAGCAAAAATCAATTTGCTGATAGAAAATCACTGTTTATAATAAGCAAACAGGACTTTCTTTTAAAAGTAAACAACCTTCTGTAACAAGATCATGCTGCGGAGTTAAAACAAAGTCAATGTCTTTTCAAATAAACTCTAAAAAAATATATTTTTTTACCAATTGTTCAGTAAAAACGCCATTAGGTTTGTTTGAAATCAAGCTGTAATGAGTGACACTGACCGACCAGTCGCCTGTAATCCAGATGGCCTCTTGTTTTCCACACTCTTTTCTACATGGTTTAGCATCAGACGTGGCCTTAAACAGCCTGATTCTCCCAGTCAGTAAACAGTGCTGCTCTAAATACAGCCTTTTATCTGTGAAAATAAAGCCAGAGTTTGTTTATGATTATTGGAAGATTTGAAGCTTGCGCCAATATCCAGCGCTCATGAAATATCCAACAGTGCAATGAGTTTACAACAATATATCAGCAGCTATGACAGGAAAACAAATGCATGGAACATTGCATATATTTCCACCATTAAGCAAGCAAGCTATTCTGGTGCTGGCATAAAATAGCATTGTGCAAGACTGGAAATGCAACTCAAAATTAAGAAACATGCCCCCGAAATTGCTCCTGTATGCATTTTTGTTTTTATTTTTATTCCAAATATAGTTAAGCAATATCACCCAAGCAAAAGTGCCATTTTCCCAAATATCATCACAATTGCAAACATGACAGTTTTATAACAGTTGGATAACAATAAGTTAATATTAAATGTGAATTTTTAGACACAGTATTGTCAATTTTGACTGTATTTCACAAACGAAGCATGAATGAAACAAAGCATCTCCTGTTCTTGAATGATTCAGTGTTTTTAAATGAATCGAGTGAGTCAATGATTCAATGATCCGTTCATAAAGACAGTGGTCATTTCGTTCGTTCGTTCATTTCGCCCTATAGTGTTAACTGGTGTCATTAAAAGACGTTCTACAGAATGTAACCTTCATTTTTATAAATAATTATGAGAGCGATGCCACCTTTTTTTTCACTTGAGCACCTGAAAAAAAGTAAAAACATTTATTTACTTCATTTTGCCTGTTCAAATCGCATTAGTTACAGTCAGGTCCATAAATATTGGGACATCGACACAATTCTAACATTTTTGGCTAACATTTTACACCACCACAATGGATTTACACCACTGAAACTATGGATTTCAAGATGAAACGAACAAGATGCGCTTTAACTGCAGACTGTCAGGTTTAATTTGAGGGTATTTACAAGGATTTGCAACCAAGTATTAAAAAGTGAAAGTTTGATTTATGATTATTATTCTGTCCCATTACTTTTGGTCCCTTAACAAGTGGGAGGCACATATGCAAACTGTTGTAATTCCTACACCGTTCACCTGATTTGAATGTAAATACCCTCAAATTAAACCTGACAGTCTGCAGTTAAAGCACATCTTGTTCGTTTCATTTGAAATCCATTGTGGTGGTGTATAGAGCCAAAAATGTTAGAATTGTGTCGATGTCCCAATATTTATGGACCTGACTGTAGGTCAAATGTGCTTCACAAGCTATTATGCAAAAAATTGTGAGCTAAATAACACAATTTTTAATGTAGAACCCAATTCCAAGAGGACGGCTCTTAGTAATTAAAATCTCCATGAGCCAAGAAATTCTCTGAAAACACACTCCCTCTGTTAATGCCATGGGAAGATTACCAATCTTTCATTTTTACAGCTTATATTTTAATGGCTTTTCAATTAGTCGCATAAAATTAATATCAAATTATGTATGAATGATGATTACATCTAATTTGAGAGTTTGACTCCATTTGTGAGGCTGCCATTTTTATTCTAAATGCTTTGAATTAAATGAATCATTGTTGAGTTAATTTCTTGGCCTCTAGAGTCACTCTCACCAGTAAAATGATGTTTATTCAGTGTGTTATGAACACAACAGAGGCCATTGCATTGCATTATTATGCACTCAAAATATTTAGGCCTAACTTTATGATTTATATATTTGAATTGCATATAAAAATTTCCATGCGTCTGGATTACAGTTTTAACAGGAAAAATAAACGTGAATAAATTTAATGTGATGCATGTCAAACATAAATGATACAGGTCAGAATAATAATAATAAATAAATAAAAAACATTGTATAGTTTATTATAGACCATGTTCATCTGATTTTAAGTAATCATATTTAAAAAAAAAATATTTTATTCAAATAATGGAACAAGCAATATTCAATTAGATAAGATTGAATTAAATTGGTTTTATACATGATAAATATATAAACTTTATAGTCATTTTTTTGTATTTTATCAGATTTAGTCATTTCGTTGTGTGTTGCTGTATGTCATTTTTAAATATATCTATTTATTTATAAAATGCCTATTTTATTCATTTTTATTTCAGCTTTAGTACATCTAAATAAAAATGAGAAAAGCTGAAAATTTCAAGTAACATTATTTATGATATTAATTTGTGTTAACTACAATTACCCTAGTACTATTACAGAAATATGTATGTATGACTGACAAATATGAATCACATTAAGTTTTATCATTAGTTTGTGTTAAGACTGTGTAATCCAAATGCATAGATATTTTATATGCAATTCAAATGTCTTTATATGTAGTGAAACGCTCAAGCTGAACTTATAAAACAGCCTTTTTTGACACAGTAGACTCTTCTCTCTTTCTTGAGAGTCACATGAGACTGGAATGAAAGATTTGGCCCTTTTTCCCTCCTTTCAATTTTCAGTTCATTGCCAGATTGTCCCCTCTGAAAAGCAAATGTCAGTTGAGTGTGGCAGCGTGACTCGGGTCGACTCCTCTGGGAGCGTGGCTGTGGGTAGAAGGTGACCTTTCAGCGCTCATCAAGGAACAGATGTCTCCATCCTTCCATGAACCGGATCCATCTCCAGAAACATACTGCAAAAAAGGACATCAATTAAGGAAGACCTACACCAGCACCAGGGCCGAACCTTCAAGTCTGCAGGGAGAAATGTCACCCGGTGTAAAATCAACTCGTCACACTCAAGACGTCATCGATTAGGCAGATGAAGTCCGCTTGTCTTTGCCTTTCCTCATTGATTCGGTTTAGTCATCCTCTTTTCACAAGCTTCATAAAGGAAATAAACTGTTATTCATTATTGATGGAAAACCCCTTTGGAGTCTCTCTTCAAAGACGCTCTCGTATGAAATGTTTCTCTGAAGCCGCGTGTGGAGGAATGCCTTAGATAAACCATCATTTTTAATCAGCTCAGGAAAAGCTTTGTGTTATTCTTTCATTCATGAACAATCAATACAAAGACGACGCAGCTTGCCAAGAACAGCAGAAAAACCCAAAGCACGTCGCATGAAATGATTCGCATTGCAACAGATTTGAACATGGGTTTATTCTGATTTCTGCAGCCAACCTTTGAGTACACAGAAAAGAATGATTCATTGAATTTACTACATTTTTTAAGGTAAGTGGTTGTAATCAATTTATTTTAGCTAAATTTAAATAAATAAATTTAGTTGACTAACTTTTTTAAATAAACTTTTTTTATTTAAATGTAGCTAAAATAAATTGTTTGCAACCACTTACCTTAAAAAAAAATTGTATCATATTTTCAGTGTACGTAGACAAATAAATCGTTGGTGTAGAAGAATTTACAATAATATTTAAATTTAATCATTTACTTAATTTATAAAGACAACATAAGATAAAGCATAAACAGTCCAGGACTTGGACCAGGGTCATTATCGTTAATTAAAATATTCAAAATATTTTTGTAAAAAAAAGAAATGTTGCATTGGCAACTAGATTTATTACTGGATTAACTGGATGTATTAATGAATACTTACTACTGAAATTATTAAGTGAAAATAAATAAAAACTAAAACTGAAATTAAATCTAAATAACTAAATACATAAATATATTTTAAAAAAACTACAATTTATATTAAGAAAATTACTTAACATCATTACAAAGTTACTTAAAATTAAACTAAATTTAAAAACTGAAAATGAAAAAAATAAATGCAAAACTGAAAATAAAAAAATAAAAGCTAATTAAAAATATTAATAAAAACTATAACAGTATATACATAATACTACAACACAACATAGTATACAAATACTACAATAACACTGCTTGGAACCAGTGTTATTGTAGTATGATGGAGATAAGATTATAGTTTTTATTAATATTTTGAATTAGGTTTTATTTCCTGTTTTCAATTTAAGTTTTAGTTATTTTATTACATCAAGTTAAACTAAATTAATATGAGAAATGTTAGTTGGCAACCAGCTGAAATAAAATTATGAGATTAAAAAAATAAATAAATAAAAGATTACATTTTTATTTAGGTTTTTATTTATTTATTTTAATGGTTTAAGTTTTAATTAACTAATAACCCTGCCTGGAACCACTTAGCAACCACCCAGAACACCCTAGCAACCTCAACACACTGGCAACCACTGTGCCATGCCATCCAAATGTGAAATTCTACTCCTCTGAGTCATTAATGAGTCATTGAGAGTAAACTAAGTAATATCCAGTGCACAGCTTCTGTCGGATCACAAAATGAACTGTAGTACAGTATTGTTATGACAGGTGAACTTCATTCTGATTCCTCGTTCAGAATCCTGAGGTCAGATGCTGTAATGAACAAACTCAGAATGAAGTTGAATGTGGTCGTCATGGTGATGGGAGTGGAGGGCTTTGTAATTAGTCATGGTAATTAATGGCGTGTCATTTTCTGTCTGCTTCGCTGCCAACACACCATTGGCTGGATCCAGTGTCATTTTTTACATTTAACGTGATTAATCTGCGGATAAGATGGAATATTACGGCACATCTCTGGGCCTCATGGTTATTGAGGAAACAGTTATAGCTGGAAACAGTAATGCCATTGTGCATTTAGTAATGACTCTGTCTTTATCATCCAACAACTGGAGAAAATCTCACACAACACTCTTTAATAGCTCACCTAACATTCCTTACAGATAACTAAAAATAGACACTTTAGAAAAATAGAAAAAATGAGTTCAAATTAGATCCTCAGGAGAAACATCTTTTTGTTTTTTTAAGGCAAGACATCCAGAATATACTTTCAAGGGTTTATTTCATTGCACTTTATCTATTTGCATCTGTATTTCAATTACAATACATTTTTTAAAGGCCCTTTTGTCAAAATGAGGTTGTTTCTCCTCTTAAGCAGCACTTATACTAAACTTAGCAGTTTTATTCCTATCTATATTCTGAAGGTTTTTATAGAGGGTTTAGTTTATGTATTATTCGCCTGGTTTATTATTGCACTTTACATATTTGCAACTGTAGATTTCAATTACAATAATTTTAAAGGTAGTTTTCTCAAAATGAGTTTGTTCCTTCACTTCAGCAGCACTTACATACACCAAAACAGCAGTTTTATTTATATCTATATTCTGAAGGTTTTTACAGAGGGGTTTATTAATATATCTTTTGCCCGGTTTTATATGGCATTTTATTCCTAAAACATGGCAAAAATGTACTTTTTTCTGGCTCTTGATATTTTCTGATCTTTGGAGTGATAAAGAGAAATCAAAAATCCCCTCTGTAAAATTATTTAAATCTAATATGTCATTGAAGTCAAACAAGTTTCTGGAATATTATGCAAAGTGCATATTTAATTGTGCATATTCAAACATAATATTTCAGGTAAAAAAAAAACAGCATTTTGGTGTTTGCATAAAATTTTATTTACAAAAGTAATTTTATATACATAGAAATCACATTAAATTGAAGTTAAGTGTCTACTTTAATGTTTCAAATAACTTGTGGGAAAAAAGTCAAAATATGGGTGAAATAATGTTCCAAACATACTTATTCATGAACTAATATAAAAGAAAAGAAAAAGTGATCGTACTAAATTTTATAATGTTTTAAATGATTAAAAATGGTTTGCTGATAAATGGGTAAAACCTAGTGGTTTGAAAGCTAGTGGCAAAGATTGGTAAAGATTTAAAATTATAATTAATTAGTTTTTGGGGGGCTGTACTGTGATCCTTAAAACGTTTTGGTCACACTTTATTTTAAGGTCCAATTCTTGCTATTAACAAACCATTTACTACAACCTTTGCCTCAATAAACTCCTAATTTGCTGATTATTATTAATAGTTAGTGCGGTAGTTGTTAAGTTTAGGTATTAGGTCGGATTAGGGATGTAGAGTAAGGTCATGTAGAATATGTGCTTTATAAGTACTAATAAACAGCCAATATGTTAATAATAGGCATGCTAACAAGCAACTAGTTAATAGTGAGGATTGGCCCTATACTAAAGTGTTACCAAAATGTTTTAATATCATCTAATATTAAATCTTAATGTAATCAATCAGCTGGGGAAGTACTGGAAATATCTATCAGTTCATTTGTTCACCTGTGGTCTCTTGCTTTAAAAAGAAGAATACAAGGATGCATTTGCTTTCCATTTAACCTCACTGTTGTCCAGCGACACAAGATATTCACAAGAAAGATTTTTCTCTTATTAAAATAATGTCAAAAAGTCTGAAGAAAGCCAGGCATCAGTGTCTAAAAGCTTTGAACAGCATGCACAATCCACAGAAAGCCACTAAGGTGTTAAAAACCTCTGCCATTAGTGTTATTCAGTGTGTGAAAGCTCTCTGGATCACATCCATTAGAACTCACACACCAAACCTGTGTTTAAATGCACTTCTTTCCCAAACAGCCACACGGAAAAGCCATTAACTAGTAAAACAAGGTCACCGAACAGCTGAAATCACACCCCTGTGATATAATGAAATTTACGTTCCGGTAAGAGGCGGAAAACAGAGGACCAGAGCAGTGGAACTGAGAGGCCTGTCAGTGAGAAATACATACAAGAAATGAAATATTAACAGTGTTTTAGGATCACAGTAACTGCATGTCAGAGCAAATAACTGCTGCAGACTATCATTGACATGCATCATTAATATGTGCTGGAGAAACACGACTGTAAAAGGCCAGTATAACCACAGCATTCTCACGAACAGTCCTTTCTGCTGGATCTCTCTCTTAAGAAACCTCTTGAGGATCTCATCTGAGAGATGTTATAGAGTAAGGAAACTCTGAAACAACATTGTGATTCAAGCAAAAATTAAATTATAATGGATAAAAAAACAAAGCCTTTTTTATTTTATTTTAGTGACAATTAAACATTTTCCACCCAAATTCTCATTATTGTAACATGTCAGATGTTTGCCTTTAGAGTTTTGTCATGTTCATTATTCTCATTACTGTAAAACATGTTAGTGTGCCAATAATGAGAATCTAATGAGAATCATAATTGGATGATTAACATAAAAAACTATGTTATGAATAAAATACTTTAATTCAGTGACTAAAAAAAAGAGTCTTCAAAAATTAAGACAAAAAAACTCCACAATATTTGTATTTTAAATAACGTTTAATTTTCTTAAACAGAAAAGTTTTGGTAACACTTTATTTTAAGGTCTCTTAGCTAGTTGTTTATTAGCATGCACATTACTAGAATATCTATTTATTAGTACTAATTAAGCACATATTAATGCCTTATTCTACATGACCTTATTCTACCAAATACCTGAACTTAACAACTACCTTACTAACTATTAATAAGCAGCAAATGATGAATTTATTGATGGAAAAGTCATAGTTAATAGTGAATAAGTGCTCCCTATTCTAAAGTGTTACCTTTTTTTGTTGTTATTGCTTTACAGTAATGAGAATTTATGTAAATTAAAAATGTCAAATGACTCCTAACTTTAAAACATATTAGCGTGACAATAATGACAATCTAATAAGAATCATAACTGGATGATTAGCATAAAAGATTATTATATTATAAAGTAATATGCTTTATAAAGTATTTCAAATGTCTCCTAACTGTGTGAGTGTAATGAGAACCATCATTTTTATGTTAACAGCAAAAAAGCCAAATACCATATTAGTGTGTAATATTATTAAGAATACTGTATAATGAGAAGCATCATTGGATGATTAACACAAAAATAATAATAATACGTATAAAGTAAAATAGTTTAATACAGATAAAAAAAACAACAATACGTAAAAACAAAAACGTACGGGGAAAACCACAAAGAGTTTACAATTTATATATTTCGTTTTTGTAACTTTTACACTTTTTTGCCCATAATGAGAATTTGGATAATAATGTGAACAAAAAACACAGTGTTCCCAAAACAGCCTTTTATGGGCATTTTGAGCTTCTTTTTTTTACATTTTTTAAAATATATAATATACAATAAAATATTAACATCTTTTCCTTTTGATTATGAGGTGAAATATGACCTGCATTTATTACTAATTCAGAGAGATTCACCCGTCAATTTTGTTTTTTTGAAATTATGAAATGTTTTTGCTTTTCCATAATGAGATTTTAGAATATAATGTAAATAAACAAAAAATGTCACAATGCTCCTAAAACAGGCTTTTAGAAGCACTTTAAAAATACAAATTTTTCCCTTTGAAATATGACCTCGATTAATTACTGATTCAGAGAGATTTACCCGTCTACACACAATTTTACCTGTTAAAAGCGCTCATGTCAGAGTTGCATTTAGACGGTGCATTTCTGAAAAAAACAAAACAATAAAATCTGAGGTTAATCAATGAAATGACACACTAACACACAGTGCTCATGTCAGTTAAATCACGCGTGCAGATGATGAGTGATGCTCACCAGCTTCCTCTGTAACACTCATCGATCGGTCGCCTGAGGAAGGACTGATCTTTGAACTCAAGCCGCAGAGGAGCCATCGACGGATCATTTGACTGCAGGTGAAAAGAGAAGACGAGGTGAGAGGAGAGGAAGATGAGCGATCGCTCTCGGGGGAACTTACAGACTCCAGCAGCAGCAAAACAAACCACAACGGCTGATGGGAAGATAAAGACACTGCTGCAGTAATGTGTGTGAGACTCCATCAACTTAAACACCAGACCGCTGATTCTCTTCAGTCTCTTCAGTGAAGACCTCCAGCTGTAGAAGTGAACATACAACCTGCACAATCTCACTTCAGCACATTTAGAGCAGCTTTTAGAACAATAAAAATACTATCAATGCAGTGTAAATGTGAGCTGTCAGCCTCGAAATTCAGAAAATGACCCTTTTGGTTTGGACAGATGAAGAAACACAGGGAGAAACAAACAAACAACGGTGTAATATTTAAGTAACTTTCACTACATATATTAAGAAACCTCTAAGATGTTTTCTCTTAAATGCATTTTTATCAGGCTCCTATGATTAGGTTCAGTAATTTTACTTCAATGGCAAAGAAAAGGTTACTAGTCGGTTATTAAATGCCTTAATTTCAAAAATGTCCACTGATATTTTCATATGAGACTGATGAAAAAAACTCATTTGAAAGAAAAAATCTCTGACAGACTTGGAGGTTTTGGCAACTCAAGTCTTCATATATAATATTTTTTTTGAAGTTGCAAATAAAACAAGTTTTATTGAAGTACATTGTACAACCTGAAAAATGTCATTTCTGCACTTCTAGACCGCTTTTAAACCAATAAATGTATTATAAAAGTAGTGCAAATGTGGACTAGCAGCATTATGATTCATAAAATTACCCTTTTGGATTGGACAGAAGAAGAAATACAGGTTATTTTTTTAAATATAGTACTTTGGATAATATTTACTGTACACTTGGGGAAAAAAATGGTGAAGGATTTACTTTAAAATAACTTTGTACTCAGAAATTGCTAGTAAATTTCACAAGAAATTCCAAGCAACAAACTGAATTAAATATGAAATGTTAGAGTATAAACTATTTTCTATTTTTTTTTTTTTTGTGTATAAAGTGAATATGCAAACTGCAAAATCTCATTTCAGCACTTAAGTTATCTGCCTTGAGAATGATAAAAATACCATTTTGGGGTTGGACAGATACTGAAAAATAAATAAATAAATAAATTGGGGTAAGATTTACTTTGAAACAATTTTCACTCAGAAAATGCAAGTAAATTTCAAATAATTGTGAAGAAACTGCAAGTAGCATATTGAATTAAACACAACATTTTGAAGTAGAAAGACTGATAGTTTTTCTAGTAAAACATATTTCAGTAATTTTTACAGTGTAGAAAGTGAACATGCCACCTGCAAAATCTAATTTTAGCACTTTTAGAGCAGCTTTAAATACAATAAAATTAAACGTGAGTTATTGGCCTTGAGATTCATAAAATTACGCTTTTGAGTTTGACAGAAGAAATGCAAGTGTATGTTTGGATAGATAAAAAAAAACGATGTAGGATTTATTTTGAAACCATTTTCACTTAGAAATTGCTAATAAATTTAATAAACAATTACAAAGAAACAATGAGTAACACAATTAAATGTGAAATTTTGAAGTGGAAAGACTGAAATAGTAATTTCCTGTAAACATATTCCAAAAATCTTTGTTTTATTTACACCTTTTGTACATCTCCGATGTTTCTGTTGAGAAAAAACCTTAAAAGCTCAGTTGTGTGTCTCATCTAAACTTTTAAAAGAGCTCTCAACTGTGCTCAGATTCAACAAGATAATAAAGTCTGAAAAAGTCAGAAAGTTCAATATAAACAAACATTCCTCATCATATAATCTGACCTGCTATTCACATTCATTTTATTGCTCTAAAATCTGTTTCTAAAGTGTAATATAATATTTGTCTAAATAAAAGATTATTGGAGTATGTTTTTCTACTTGAAAATGTCATGTTTATTCAATGTTACTTGCCATTTCTTTGTATTTCTTTGTGTAATTTACTCTCAGTTTCTAATTTAAAATAGCTTCTACACCATTTTTTGGACTTTTAGCATGCAAAGCAAGTTGATGCTTTAATAACATGTAAATGAGAGGATGTTCATTGTCTCTAAATGCTAAAAACATTTCCACATTGTGCATGCAGGCCGTTCTCTCATGATTTCTGCATCAAGCGTTAAAGCAGCGTGCTCACGTTCTGCTCCGCTGGTCAAAAGCAATTAAAAGAAACACGACTTTAATTATCATACCTGCCTGGATGAGACATGCATGAGAGGATGGAAATACAGCGGAACGAAGCAGCAAACACATGCCAAAGTTTGCAGTTGAGCTGCAATATGAGATTTACTGCAGTCGGAGAGCTTAAGAACCTCAGTCATGAATTTGTTTGTCCGGCTTTAGTTTATCTGTGAATGCTTGTGTGCATGTGTTTCATTCCGAATGCTTTTATGAAACTGTGTTGGTGTGTGCTTGCGAGGCTTTACAAGTAGTATTTTGATAGAAAAGCTGCTAGAAAATTCATGAACAATAAACCAAATTAAACCAGATGGAGAAATATCACTGCGTTAAAAACACAAACAATTGCCTTTCTAGGAGACTGTTTGCATTATAACAGCCAATCGCCTCATTTCTCCTCGCTTCGTAATGTCCCTTTAGATCTTTACTTATTATTCTCCGTCTAAAGGCTGCAATATATATAAAATTAGATTTCCTAGATATTGCCTTTCATTATTGTGTGTGTTTGAATGTGAAATGGCTGAAACGGAGGTCTCTGTCACGCTGAGGTGAATGTTTCTATCAGTCAGACTCAAACACAACCGTTTGCTCATTCGGTCTGAAGGGACTGAAAAACATCTGCTGACCACGCAGAACTCCAGCCGCAGGGGTCGGATCGTTATCATCAGCACATCTCGTTATCATCTTAATTAGTGCTGAATTCAATTAGCAGAGGTCCGAATGTGTGTCCGCAGGGGTTTATGGGATTGTCTGTGGTGTCGACACTATGGACGTTTATGGAGGATCAGGATTTTACAGCGTTTGTTCCACTTTAAAAGACAGAAATACAGTGTGCGAAATGTGTACGAAATCAAAATGTACTTAATAAACGTTTCTACTCTTATTGTAAATGATTCAGCAATGCATGCACCTCCCCCCCCAATTTTTTTTAAAATAAATAAATTTAATCTAAGCTTTCAATCAGTGATTATTGTTCCCAAATAAACAAACAAACAAACAAACAAAACAGAGACTGTTCTGCTATTAAATGCTCACTTTTCGTGATTCCTATATATTGAATGGTATTCAAATAAATAAATAAAATGTAAATATCTATACTTAGATCCAGCGAATGTTATTCTAAATAAATAACAATAATAATAATAATAATAATAATACACACACAAACACATACAGAGAGCATTATTGGTATTAAACGCCCACGTTTCATGATCCCCATGGATAAAATAAACGTTTCTGTTCTTATAGTGAAGGATTCATTAGTGAATGCTATTCAACAAATTAATGAATAAATAAATAAACCTTTGTTATACTATTTCCCCAAAAAAAAAAAAAATTATAAATACATCCATCCATACAATGCATGCTATTTCCACATACACACAAGTACATAAACATAAAAATATAACTATTTTTTATAAAAAACACCCATTTTTCAGGATGTCCATTGATTAAATAAAACAAGTTTTTGTTCTTATTGTGAATGGTTTATCAGTGCATGTTATTTCAAAAAAAAATAAATTAATACAATTTAAAAATTACCTCCTGTGCATATTATTCCTAAAAATTTAAATAAAATAAATAAATAAAATCTAACTTTACATCCAGTGCATGTTATTCAAATAAATAAATAAATAAAATAAATGCATACAAAACCGTGTGCATACAGAAACCATTCTGGTATGAAATGCCCTCTTTTCACGATCCTCATGGATAAAACCAAAATCCCATCCTATTTTCTTTCTCTCTGAATATCTTGTTTCCCTCAGAAATAGATTATGGCAGTAAAATGGGTTTCTTACCTGGTTTCATGTTGACTGTCTGTGTCTGCTTCTCTTCTCTCATTGATTCTTCTCCAGGACCGCAGGGACTGTGTTTGGGCCCTTGGCAGAAACGTCACATGTGTGTCTGAATCCGTCCTGAAGGAGAAACCCGTGCCAGTTCAGCACAGGAATCTGCCATGCTCTAATCTACAGCCAATATCCATTATAATGGGATAATTGCTTTATGCAAACTTAAAAAGTAAGCCAACAACAGAGCCTGAGGGAAACTTGATTTAATTTTTAAGGTCTTCTGGGAAAGCTTTTAATGCTCAATGCACCAGAGTCAGAGAAGACGTCTTATTTAATCTGACAAATGAAAAAGGTGTTTCTTCAATTATGGATCCTGTGGAAACTCCCTTAAAACACACTTTTCACATTCTCATTTAAATACTAATAATATTCAACATGAACAAATGTCATTTCCAGCACATCTCAAATTATTTTACATTCTGACATTTAGTTTTATACGTTTGGAAACAAACAAACAAAAATAAATAAATAAATAAAATTTAAACGAGCAAACAAATGAATAAATAAATATTTCTCTTTTGTCTTTGATTGCTAGCCTTTCATGATATTCTAAATCAACAATTGAATTACATTTTTACACACTTTGACAACTTGACAAGAAAATGACACTTAAAACAGCAAAATAAACTGGAATAAGTGATATTTACATTGATCTTTCTTTGTTTTCTTCACACATCACGTTTCACTTTCATCTCAAGCTCTTCAATGACTCCTTAGAAACCCCCCCCCCCCACAAATTTAATAGAGGTAAAATTGTTGGTTGTGATCAAAATATTCATACAATAACATTGATACAGTCATAATTTTATGCTGGATTTATGGGATAAAGTATGGGCTAAAGGAAAAAATTATAAAATCTAAACCTAATAAAAACATATTTTGAGCTGAAACTTCACATACACATTGTGGGGACACCTGAGAATTATTGTAAAAAGGGGCATAATGGGTCTCCTTTAAATAAAACTGAATCCCCAGGACTTAAAAGTCAAAGAAAATAAGACCGCAGCAGAGAGACATGCAGTCTGTTCAATATTTAGATTCTTAATGTCTTAAGGTCACATCTAAGTTTCACAAATCGAGTTTGCCAGAGGTTTTTGGTTGAGATGTGAGCGATCGAAGCCAATGCACACAACAACAGTACATGTCTGTCCCTCACAGCAACGCATTGCATTAAACACGGCGTCTTCCCTGACTTAGGTCAAAACTCATGCGAAGGCATTGCGTTTGTCTGCGGGCAGATCTCTGGTCTGTCTGCGATGAGTCAGATTGAGAAACACGGCAATCAGCCCTCCTGCCACCCCGCCGTCATTAATACCCTCTGTGCCGCTGATGAATTATTCATTACACCTGCTTATTATGCATCAAATGGCAGAGCCAACTAATCAGGCCGTGCGAGTTATCCTAATCAAAGGGTAATTGACAGGACAGGAACGGCTTGACAAGCGTGGAAGGTGAGCGAGAGAGCGATGGAGAGGCAGAGTTTCGCTGCAGGTTAAATGCAAAATTCGCCGGTGGTCAATAGCAATCTGAGAGAAAGCTCACGGGACACAAGTGGCTGTGGAGACCTCAACAATGATGCTGGGAAACTCGTTAGTGTGAGTGACAGCGTTCATACTAATGGTTCAGTCAAGTCCAGCTTCCTACTTTAAAAAGTTCAACAAAACATCACCACATCACATAAAAGACTGAATGCAAAGAAGAAATGAACATCTTTTAGCAGAAAAATGGCAGCATCTACGAAACACACCACCGTTTGACACAGCAATATTGGCTTATTTCAAAAAAGAACAAATAAATAAACAAACTACAGTGGAAAGACCCTTCCAAAAAAATTAAATAAATAAATAAATATTTACAGTGGAAATGCCTCTTACAATAAATAAATAAAACTACTTAAATATGAATAATTAAATAAATTAAAGTATTTACACACAATTATTTAAATAATTGAAATAAGAAAAAAATAATTCATTCAAAATATAAAAATGAATACAAATTATTTTGAGAAAAGTATACAATTAAAAAACTTGAATAAATAAATAATAAATAAATAAATAAAAACAAAAATAGAATAACTAAAACCATAAAATAATTAAATGTAATAATTCAAATACTAAAACAAATAAATAAATAACATTTACATAAAGGTATTTTAATAAATAAATATTTTTTAAATAAAGTTTTTGAACTAAATAAATTATTTAAAAAAAACAGTGAAATTATTAAATAAATAAAATTATTTAAATGTGAATAATTTAATAAATAATTTACATAGGCCTATAATTATTTTAATAAGAAATAAAATCTCAAAATAAATAAAAATGATTTACCTAAAAGTATACAATTAAATAAAATTATTTGACTGAATGAATGAATAAATGAATAAATAAATAAAATGTCATAACTAAAAACAATACATAAATTAAATCATTTAAATAAAAAAACAAACAATTACAATTATTTACATAAAATTATTTAAATAAAAACAAATAAATAAATTCTTGAAATGAATAAAAATACATTGAAAATACCACTTATGATAAATAAATAAAATTATTCAAACAAAACAATTAAATGAATAGAATTATTCACTACAATTATTAAAATAAAGCAAAAGTATTTACATAATTATTTAAATAAATTATTATTTTTAATAAATAAATAAAAATTACAGTGAAAATACCCATTACAATACGTAAAATAATAAAAAACAATAAATAACAGTTACATAAAAATATTATACAAGTTTTTTTAACTAAATATATGATGAAATATAGTGGAAATACTTCTTACAATAAATAAATAAATAAAAATGTTTAAATAAGATAAATCAATTGAATTATTTAAATACAAATAATTAAATCAAATTTACAAACAAACAAATACATACATACTGTAGTTCTTTGATATATACCACAGTATTTACATTTACATTTATGCATTTAGCAGACGCTTTTATCCAAAGCGACTTACAGTGCATTCAGGCTATACATTTTTTATGTGTGTTCCCTGGGAATTGAACCCATGACCTTTTTGCGCTGCTAACACAATGCTCTACCACTGAGCCACAGGAACACTTACATATTTACATGGTTCTCCAAGGGATGTCAAAATAAAATGGTTTTGTCATGGTACCATATCCGAAAGACACATTATCATATTAAATTGAATGCAACAATTTGAGAGTGGTTTGTTCTGAACAGACAGACGGAGCTAACAGGGGAAAACAGGATCTGGAAAGTATCACAAACTGAGTTTGAACTTTCCACATTTGCATTTCCCACATGAGCACCAAACAAAGACACAGCACCAATCTGAGATAGCAAATACAATTAAACAGAACGAAAACAAGATGTACAAATGTCTCTGGAGTTAGCGTATCACCGGGCTAGACGTTTCAAAGCTCATACGGTTTCTATCAGTAACAGGGTTGGACTGAATTTCAATTTCATTCTGTCAACTGAGGAAACAAATTAGCGTCAAATGATTAGCACAAGCCCTAACCGCTAGACCACAACCTCAACTAATTAATATAACTAACAAATATAATCACACACTCTTACACTGACCCTTGAATGTGGTTTGTAGGATTTATCCGAACAGCCGCGGGTTACGTTTCACTTCATTACACTGTGACCAAAGACAGCTAATGCGAAATGAAAATATGATTCTCGCTTTGTAGTTTTCAACTCTTGTACGGTTTCTATCAGTCACACGGTCCAATTTCTTCAGTCGTTTCAGGAGGCAAATTCTCCTTAAGTGATTAGAAGCTGCTAGTCAACCGAACAAGATTTATGCAAATGTGCAAACCAACCATCTATTACTGGAGACAGAATTTAAAGGGACAGTTCACCCAAAAATCAAAATTCACTGTTAATTTACTAACCCTCAGGCCATCCAAGATGTAGCTGTCTTTTTTCTTCAGTAGAATGATAAAGAAGATTTTTAGCTGAAACTGTGGTCATTGGTGATTCAATACAATGCAAGTCAATGGCTACCGACACTTTGAGAGTCGAAAAAGCAAATATAGGCAACGCGAAATTAATCCACATGGCTCCTGACAAAATACTGAGGTCTTATGAAGCAAAACGATCAGTCTGTGCAAGAATGATTTACAATATTATTACCTATAATCCAGAACCTCAGGCAAACGAACTGGAGTTTGTTCATTCATGTCTGGTTCATGAATGAATCATTCTTTCGAAACGATTCTTTTGGATGAAATACTTCACCAAATCGGACTGAAGCATCTGAAACAGTTTGCGGCTCGAGCAGCACAGATCTACAAGTTCAAGTACAAGTCAAAATTCACTTTCAGACGCCTGACAGTCACTCCGACTGGAAACGAGCCAAAATAGCGGCGTATATGATCCTATGATGAATGAACTGTTTCAGCGATTCAATTACTCCAACAGTCACTGAACCGAGGAAACAGTTGGACTCGAACTGAAGACCGATGGGCCGCTAATATGAGCATGTGTGAACTGAACACTTGAATCATGGGGTGAAATTAAAGTTTTTATGGTTTCTCATTGTTTATGTAAAAAGGTGAGCTGATGAAGACTAGTTTATTCACTTTACATGCTTTAGACATGCAAAACATCAACGTTTCACATCATTATTAGGTGCTTTAATAATATAACTGCATATATGTGACCCTGGAGCACAAAATCAGTCATAAGGGTACATTTTTCGAAATTGAGATTTATACATAATCTGGAAGATCATCATCTAAGCTTTCCATTGATGTATGATGTATGAAGGACAATATTTGGCTGATATACAACTATTTGAAAGTTTTGATATATTTACGGTAGGAAATTTACAAAATATCTTCATGGAACATGATCTTTACTTAATAGCCTAATGATTTTTGGCATAAAAATTAATAATTTTGACCCATACAATGTATTGTTGGCTATTGCTACAAATATACCCGTGCTACTTATGACTGCTTTTGTGCTCCAGGCTCACATATATGATGCCATTGCGTGATTATGTAAATTAACTAGTGAATTGAATCATTCATTGAATCAAACTGTCCAAAAGAATCAGTTTGTGAAAAAGAATCATATTTCCCTGTTGCCTGAGGCTCTTTATTACAGGTAATAATGTTGTAAATAATGTTTAGTTTTTTGCATAGACCAATTGTTTCACTTCATAAGACCTCAATATATCGTCAGAAGTCACAGGGATTAATTTTGTTTTGCTTGTACTGTATATGCTTTTTTGACTCTCAAAGTGCTGGTAGCCATTGACTTGCATTATATGAATCACCGATGAGCAGTTTCATCTAAAAATCTTCTTTATTGTTCTACTGAAGCAAAAAGAGTCATATATATCTTGGATGGCCTGAGGGTGAGTCAATTAACTGCAAATTTAATTTTTTGGGTGAACTATCCCTTTAACACAGCCAGAATCTAAAGGTTTGTGTGTTTTTTTTAGCTTTTAGCCTCTACAAATTGTGTTTCACAATGCATCTAACACTAAATCTGACAAATGAAGTCATCAACTGTGGATAAACGCGCAAGTTTGTTCGTTTGTTTTGACCTTTATCGACTAATGAATCATTCAAGCACAATTTAAGGAAGTCTATCTGAACTAGTCTTGATCTTTCCTTCACAGAATCCACAATGCATCCGAATCCAGATTGACTTCCGTCTACGAGAGCCGTTTCTGTATTCCAATAGTTCCTCCACTCAATCTGCCGAGAGTAAATTGCTTTTTCCCCTCTCATACGGCGTAGTCGCAAACGCTTAGAGAAGCCAGCGAAATGTTTTTATTGGATATGGCAGCAAACAGTCAGACGTGTGAAGCGCGTGTGAATACCTAATGCGCTCTTACCAGGAGGAAATGGACTGCGATTATGATCTTCTCTGTTCTTACAGGTGGAAGGAAGTGATCTCATGTCCATCACCACTGATGCAAATCACTCTCTCTCATGAGCATGCTGGGAAATCAGTCGGCCATGTCTGAGCGCTGAATTAACATGCTGATCCAGGCTGGTTTTGCTGCTGAGACAAAGCTAGTCATGTGACAACAAAGTGTAGCATGCTACTATTAAAAAGTCATCAGTATTGCATGTGTACCACACAGTATGTAGTATGCTAGTTTTCCATTCTGAATATCTTAATGTACAAAGACACCAGTAGAGAAATATCCTCAGTGCTGTTAAAGGAATAGTTCTCCCAGCAATGCATCACTGTCTCAGCAATGGATGCTCTGCAGTGAATGGGTGCCGTCAGAATGAGAGTCCAAACAGCTGATAAAAATATCACAATAATCCACACCACTCCAGTCCATCAGTTAACATCTTGAGAAGACAAAAACTGTGTGTGTGTTAATAAGAAACAAATCTATTATTAAGGCGTTTTTAACTTCCGGCTAAAATCCATAATCCATAATAACGCTTCCTCCAGTGAAAAAGTGTTCTGGTCTGAATCAGGAGAGAAATCTGCATCAGATCAAGCACCGTTTACAAGACAAAACAGTCCAAAACAAGCTCTAAACAAATATGTGGCTGGATTTGGATGTGAGAGAAAACAAGAGATGGACTTTTTCACTGGAGGAAGCATTATTATGAATTATGGACTAGTATTTTAGTTAAAAACGTCTTAATGATGGATTTGTTTCATCTTTTGTCTTCTGAAGATGTTAACTGATGGACTGGAGTGGTGTGGATTACTTGTGGATTATTGTGATGTTTTTATCAGCTGTTTGGACTCTCATTCTGACGGCACCCATTCACTGCAGAGCATCCATTGCTGAGACAGTGATGCAATGCTACATTTCTCCAAATCCGATGAATAAGCAAATTTTAATTTTTGGATGAACTATTCCTTTAACTGGAAGATAATTGCTTAATAAACTTCCAATCTTTCCTGTCTTTTTTTTTGGTCAATTATTATGCTTTTTTTTATTTAGTCTTTCCTTTAGTGTGTAATAAAGCTGTTTGTGCATGTAAACAATCCACAGAGTTACAAAGCACAAAGTCTCTGTTGACTGGACTTCATCTCTTCAAAAGAAAACACTTTCCTTGTTTGGTAGTTATTGTTTTGAAGCCTGAATACAATCAGCAGAAGTAAATATCTAAACATAGGCTAGAAATAATGATTACACTGCCAACGTTGCCACCATTAAGCTTTGAAACTCCTTCAGTCTTTATTTAAACACATTTTCACTGAAGGTTTGAGTTAGAATAGTTCGCAAGAGAGTGACTATAAACAGTTTTTCTGTTTGGTTTGACAACGTTTAATGTCCAAAAACCTCTGTAGTACACTTGTTTGCCTTTTCAAGACAAGCAAAGCTTTAAAAAAAATATCACAAGAAGGTATTACTGATGCATTTGAATAAAATGTAAAAATATCTTGAGCTTGTGTTCAACACAGGCCTTATTTAACCAGAATCCCAATGAAAAACCCATTGACTGTGGGGACGATGGAACAGAAAGTGCTCAAATTAACTCGTTTCTCATTTTCAGAGGATGAAAAAAGGGGCTGCAACAATGTACAGTATGATAATAATGTATTTTTGGAACTTTAAATCATGTGAATGTAATCTAGCAGACCCCCAAAATAAAATTATGAACCTGAAAGTGATCATATGAGTACTTTAAGACTGAATGTTCTGTGCACTGCGTAACATTGCACAGAAAGCTAATTTTATGTCTTTTACTAAATCTAAACTGTCAGGCACATTGGATCCAGCAAAAAAAAAAATTTATATTCATATGCCGCACTAATAAATCAATTCACCTACTTGATTCGCACATTTGACTGTTAATAATGAACTTTTCTGTCACTTCTGTATAAATCCAAGAGACTCATTTTTCACAGCAAAGCTGATCGTGCTGCTATACTGCTAATGTTTTTACTCCCAAACAGTGAATATTATCTCTGCAGGTGTTCTGATTACATAACCCACACAGAAGAGCTTCATATCTCTCACATATGCGCTGAAGACAGTCATTTTCAGCACAATTTCACTGTACTTTTCTCCGGCTGACTCAGCCGTTCTGCACTAATGTCCACGGAGAGGTGCGTGACGTTCCGAGCGATTCCTCTGGCACACGCTGACCTCCATTAAATACTGTCATTACATATCAAATTATTCAATTAGCACGATTAACTTAATGCCCAGAAATGAGAGAGGAACCCTTACAGGAGCATCCCAGAGGAAAACGATTAGCTGCTAACAGATGGAGACGAAAATCAGTGGCAGAATATTGTATGTAATACTACATAAAGTGAAGCTGTGTTTAAAATACTGTATGATCTTAGCATTCTGCTTGCTGTGCAGTATACAAACAGTATGTAGCAAACAATACTTAATATTAATATTAATATAATATAATAGTGTAATATAATATAATACAAATATATTACTGTATTATTTATCAAATAAATGCAGCTTTGGGGAACATAACAGACTTCTTTGAAAAACATTAAACAATCTTTATTCCATATTCCACAATAATTATTCCAAACTTCTGAATGGTAGTTTAGCTCAAAGTAGACAAAGCTAATTTTATTAGTATTTAATTCAGTAGATTATTCAAAAATAACCATTACCAAATGATTATTTAGTATAAAAACAATTTTCTGTATAGTTTGCAGCACTGAAACAATAATTATACACTTGTCACTGGGGCAGTACCCTTTCAAAAGGTACTCATATGTAGACTTTAGGCACTAATATGTACCTTTGAGGTGCTAAAATGCACTCTTTTGTTTTTTTTTTTTTTCTGAGAGTGTATCGTAAAATACTGCAGTGCAAAACTTTGCTCATGTTGTTCATCTCTATAGCCTGATTTCCCAGCTGTCAAGCATGAATGCTGCTGGTAGACTGTGAATTCTTTTCATGTCATTGTCATGTACCTTTATTAAGAGCCGCGGGGATGTCAGCAGTAATTAAGCAGCGTGAGATGTCTGACCAGCTGTTGTCCACGCATGTTGCCAAGTGGGTGGTTTCACACGGCAGGGAATTTGTGCATTTTAATTGTTTGGCGTTGGTTGCCCCAAACTCAGGTCCATTCTGAATAAAAAACAATATTATGCTGTTTACAATTACAGACCTGTAATGAAGAGAGAAAACTGTTTACCAGCCAGCGAAACGAGTTGAGTTCCCTCGTTACACCAGCGTGACATTCGGGGACCTGCTGGATGCAAAAAAATAAAGAAGTGATTACGCCATTGTGTTATTTGCATATGTTTTTCAAGGCAATTAGTCATTAAAATGCCACAGATTGAATTTGTAGAGCAAACACTAGAAACGATGCAATCGGATCTCCAGAGACGTGCAGTGAATTTACATGAGCATTGCAAACTCTGATGGCTTCATAAGGTAAATCAGTGGTTGTAATTAGTTTTTAAGTGGCTGGTGTCAGATGGGCTCCAGGATTTGTGGCCTGTGTCTTCTCATCGATCGTGTCGGAGCGCGGCATACGGTGTGAGGAAGTCGCTCTCAGCGTGAGAGCGTGTCAGGTGGCTGTTGCTGCATCTATAATGCATGACTGTGGCACTTCTGCTGCTGCCATGACGACAGGGAGGGGCGGAGCTCTGCTGCCTCAGTGGGATGAGGGCTTTAATCAGAATCTCATGAATTATGCATGAGTTCCTCCTCTTCTCATGCGCTAATGACTGGGCTGTTAATGCAGTCGCATATGCATGTGAAACCAAAACTTACGCTTCCTGAGTCATGTCTAACTAACATCACTCATCTGATCATTTAAATTCATTAAACAAAAAGAGAAATCAAAATGAGCTCTATTTACTGTGTTGCTGTGATTAATAATATAATGTCAACCAACTACATTTTCCCCACTACAGCAGTGTTATTTTGGTATCACTGAGATACTATTATAGTTTTTATTAATGTTTTTATTTTTGCATTCTTCTATTTCATTTTTATTTTATTTAAAGTTTTAGTACTTTTGTTGTGTGTTTCTCAACATTCTAAAATAGCTGAAATAAAATATAACACATTATTTTTATTATATTTTGTTTCAGCTATTTACAAAGCAACATTTTTCATTTTTATTTAGTTTAATTTAAATAAAACGTATATAAATGCATTAATACTGAACTAAAAAATAATAACTACTAAAAATTAAATATTGAAATAAAAATTATAACTTAATGGCATAACATTTAATAAAAACTACATAGATGTTAAAAGAAAGAGTTGAGAAATGTACTTGAGAAATTTTGTCTTGACAAGTAGCTGAAATAAAACATACAGGTGTAAAAATATTTTATTTCCGTTATTTGCCAATAATAATAATTCTCATTTTCATTTAGTTTAACTAGCAAAATGAACTAAAACTGAATTAAAATATATAGACATTTCAAATTGTTTTAAACTACTAAAAATTACAAAACCACAGCAAAATTACTAAAACTTGAACTAAAATTAAAATATAAACATTCTAAAATTAAAAAAACATTATTAAAATATTTCAATTTATTTCAGTTAAATTTAAACTGTATTTTTATAGTTTTAGTTCCCTATAATAATCCTGCTCTCTAGACCTCTCTGCAGTGATGCCAATGCGTTTGTGATTCAGTCAAATCCCTGAAAGCAGCCCGTGACCACAGTAAGAGGTCCTGCAATTAAAACACATGTTAATTTTCAAACACCTGTTCACCGAAAACACCTGTTAGATCATCAGCTCAGAGCAAGACACGGCCTCAATCCCATAATCCTCTGCTCCATTCTCTCTCTGACAGCTATCAGACCTTTGCAGCCACACTTAGACGAGCTGTATCAGTGGCATTAGACAGATTACTCTCTTATCTAAATTGGAATGACACCGAACAATAATGAAGCTCTCTGAGCGTCTCAAAGGAGCGTTTGCATTTCAAATATATGGCTAAAGAGCACACAATACTCTCATTGTGTGAGTGAAACGACTCAACTAAACTAACACTAAACGATGAACTTGTAATTTGTACTTTGAAGCATTAACGAGATAGAAAAATAACAGATTGAGAGAGAGAGAGAGAGAGAGAGAGAGAGAGAGAGAGAGAGAGAGGGAGGGAGACTGTGTGAAAGAAATTGATTTCTAAGAAAAAAATCCCACATTAATCCTGTGGAAGCCTTGACCGTGAAATAGTTTTCACAGAATCTCTGACCGACAGAATATGTTCAGAATGACATACTATTTCTGAAAGAAGCTGGTTTTTATTTTAAGCATGCATGGAATTCCCAGATGACCCACTACATTTGCCAAAATACAAAATACCCTCGAGTCGAGCACAGCGTGTGAAATACAGGGATGAGCAGCATTCAGAACAGAACTGAACAAACCTATTCAATTCCTGAACTTCAAATGAGCTTTCAAACTAGATATAGAATCATAATTCAAATTTGAATTAAATAATTATTGAGAGAAATTCAAAGAACTGCTGCATTTTTAGATTATAACACAATTTTCAAAGATGTTACAATTTAACAGCTTTTCCAAAATCATTAAACAATATTAATAAACTAATTTTTAATTACAATGTTTAAAGTACCACCTTTATAAATTAGCATTTAATGTGTTTGTACTCTAATGTAAAAAAAAAAAAAAAATCGGGGTCAGTATGAATTTTCAAGAATTATTTTTGAAGAAATTAATACTTTTATTCAGCAAGGACACATTAAATTGATCAAAAGTGACAGTAAAGACATTTATAATGTTACTAAAGATTTCTATTTCATATAAATGCTGTTCTTTTGAACTTTCTATTCATCTGTGAATCCTGAAAAATAAAATATATCACGGTTTCCACAAAAATATTGGGCAGCACAACTGTTTTCAACATTGATAATAATCAGAAATGTTTCTTGAGCAGTAAATCAGTATATTATTATGATTTCTGAAGATCATGTGACACTGAAGACTGGAGTAATGATACTGAAAATACAGCTGCGCATCACAGAAATAAATTACAGTTTACTATATATTCACATTGAAAACAGTTTTTAAATTATAATAATATTTCACAATTTTACTGTATTCTTATCTAATTAAGCCTAGGTGAGACATAAAAATAACCTTTTAAACATTAAAAAAATCTTTCATATTAATTAATAAATTAACTTTGTTTTTATGTTATAAGTTCACTTGAATATGTATCATATGTTATTTTGACAGATTTGTCTAATTAGAGAAATAAAATGTGTCCTATCAGGTATAATAAACAGTCAAAATGAATGATATTCATAACTATTTATTGTTTGTCATGTTGAAATTCCTATTGTGTGATTGTGTGGAATTTCTTTCAAGAGCAATTCAGTACATTCCTCTTCTTGTCATTCAAATTCAAATTCCAACTCCACATCCTGTGAGGATTCAAATTCAGTTCAATTTGATTCAAATTCTAAATTACCAAATGAAAATGAGTCAATGCACATAAACCATAAGCAAAATCAACATGATTTTAACATCTAGTTCCTGACACATTATGCTAAATTTGCTATAAAAATGCAGAACAATTGTATTTGAGATGATAATGATGCCAGTTATTAAATTAAACATGCAACAAAGTGATTCATGCACAACAATCCAATCTGAACATCTGTGCTGCAAAATTCTTGCTGTTTCACTTATTGCACTTTAAAAGGTGGTTACAGTATATAGTGTATATATATTAGACAGTATTTCGTTTTCAATCAGATTCCATATTCTTCAGTAAAAAACAAAACGTGAAAACCTGACTAATGCACATCCAGCCGGCTGATCAGATTTGCATTGAACCAAAAGGGTTAAATCTGATGTCCTGCCTCGGTTATTAAAACCAGTCCTCTGTAGTTCGCACAAAAAACACTGTTTTGACAGATGAAAATATGATGGCTAAAATCATTAGCTGGAGGAATGACGGATGTGTTGGGAAAGTGAAGTCAGAGGAGGATTCGGCACCCAGCGATGAGATTACATAGATTAAACGAGCGAGAGGAGTCACATCTTATTCCTCTGTCAGGAATCAAGCCACGGATTCTCACTCTCTCGCTCTGACAAATTGAATTGAACAGTTTTGACATTTTGTCCCAGAAACCGCATCTCAAAACTCTGAAAAGGCGTCCCGACTTGCCTTTGGCTCAACATGCATGTTGACATTGACTGAGCGATTGATGACAGATGGAAACAGTCAGGGATCGGGTCATGATGCTAATAATACAAGACAGAGGAGGAAAAAATATTTTTGCATGATCAATAACATCATCTGCTGTTTTGCTGCCGGCAAAAGATTTGAGTGCAAAGAAAAGAGAACGCTCCTCTTTTTTCCAAACTTGATCTAAAGCTTCCATAAAGACTTTATGATGCAAGCTTTAACGTGTTATACAGCATCAAAATTCATGCTAAGCAAGCGCCGGATGATGTTTCGTCAGATTACAAGAGATGAAATGTAACAGAGCTCATAAATTCTGCTATTCTGATGTATTTATTCTCTGTGGTGAATATTATAGCTTCTCATCTCTAAGAACACACTTTTATCCGAAGCAACTTACAGAGTGAAATTTCCAGAGACATCCGATTGTTTTTTGACGTTCCTCAGTCCAGTGAGTTTCAGTGTACCTGGAGAGAGCCGTACGTTCCCACTTCTATTCATCCCAATCATGGTTGTTTAGTACGTCCACAATCTGCAGGCTCATGGCATCACCTGAACAAAAGTGACTGATTTTAGGCACAACATAAAGGAAAAATACAGTGCTTATTTTTCTAACCATTGCAAAAAAATCTTCATAATCATTATTTTTCTCTTGTTTTCCATCTAAACATCCTTAACAAAAAAAGTTTAAACAAAATTGTGAAATATAAGATTACATCTTAAATTAAGTTTATTTTATTTTTGTTAGCATACATGTTATCTTTTAGGGCAACACTTTACAATAACCCATTAGTTAATTCATTAACTAACGATAAAACATATGTTTGTTACAGTATTTATTAATTATTGTTAAAGTTAGTTAATAAAAATGCAATTTTTAGATCAGGTCCATTAAATAATATTAACAGATACAACATTTGATTTTAATAATGTATTTGTAAAAGTTGTAATGAACATGAACTAAGATTAATAAATGCTTTAGAAGTATTTTTCATTGTTAGTTCATGTTAACGAATGTTGTTGACTGTTTCGCAACAGGAAAAAATGTTACCTTTTATCTCACAATTTTGACCTTTTTTTAAAAAAAAAATGTTAAAAGTCAGAATTATAAATTTGCAATTCTGAGAAGTGTCCTAATTGTGAGACATAAACTCAATTGCAAGAAGAAAAAAAACATTGTTACACAAAAAGATGCAATTACATTTTTTATTATGTGTTGGAAATTAAAAAAATAATTAGAATTAGAATAGAATTAGCAATTTTTTTCCTTGTGAGATTTCCAATTGTGAGAAAACAATTTAGAATTGTGAGATAAAAAGTTCCACGAAAAAAAAAAGAGATGTAATCTCACAATTGCAAGAAAATAGTTTATATTATACAAACAAAGTCCTAATTGAGAGATATAAACTGTTAAAAAGTCACAATTAATTTTTTATTATATATTCCGTGGCGAAACAAAAAAAAACTGAATTGTGAGAAACAAGTCAGAATTGTGAGATATAACTGGGACCCTTGTGTAAGGTGTTGCCAAATGATGCTTAAAACAATGAGTGTTTCTTTGTCAAAACAGACTGTAATGTGATCCAGACTTCAAAGATCTGCTACGTAGAACTAATCCAACTAAACCTGCTATTACTGTATAAACGTCCCAATGAACTATCAAGACACCACGACTCCAGATGGCATGAATATTGTTCACAGTTTTTCAGATGTTTTGGTGTGCAGACATGAAGAATTAAAACCGTAATATTAACTCAATCCGTTTTGACGATTCTGTAGGTGTTGCTCCAAGAATATTCCAGGAATAGATCTTCATTTTGAGAGTATGATTATTTGGCTCCAGCTGAGAAGAACACGGAACAAGTCGGAGACAAATATCTTCCACGGCAGATTATCAGCCATCTCTGAGCCAATTACACGCAGAGATGAGCTTTAATAAAAGTGAGCCGACCTCCGTCTACCCATCATCCTCTGTGAATGTGCTTTTCGTGATCACCTCTGGATTTGTTTGGCTCTCCAGTTCAGCCGAGGGCTTCTCACCGAGCTGCCAAACAAACTCAAGTGTGTCCGCTGTGTAAAAATGACAGAGGAACCATCAATCCTCTAGCCAAGGGTCCTCTCACATTCATAATCAGCGTCTGATTGGGGAAAAATGCCACACTTGATTCCCAGGGTGCATTGCTTCTGTCTGGACTTGTGTTAAGCTGGTTTCTGCAGCTCAACTTCAGTGTATTGACGCTCCTCACAGTTTCATTTTCCTATTCAGAAAATCAACATCAAATCAATACTGACTCTATTTCTTTTCATAATACACATTCCTGCTTTTATAGTTAAAGATTTATCAGTGCATGTCCCTGTCTGGACCACAATCCAAGGCCACAAACCATCTTGTTATGGTTATTACGGACTTTTATTTAAAGGAATTAAACAATTAAAGGATAGAAATGTATTTCAAGAATAAAAAAGAAAAGTATAAGACAATACTTTTTTTTTTTTTACTATAATCAACTAAACTATATTTATTTAAAATATATACACATTCACTGTTTATCTACTTACATTTGACCTCACACAAGGTTTCAAACTGAAGCGTCACACTGGAAATGGTACTCGGTTTCTGTGCACGCCAAAAAGTAAAGCCCCGCCTTCTTTGATTTGATTGGCCATCGCAATAATTTTGACATTGAGCGCTGTTAGACCACTGAGGCAAACTGTGAACTTTTTTCATCACATCAACTCATTATGGTAAATGTATTTTTTAAAGATTTTTTATCTCATTGATTGTTTTGTTTAACATATGCAACATATTAAGGAAGTAAAATGGTTGTGAATCAATAGTGTTTTAACAGAATATAGGCTACCAATTATAGGCTGGTCTGAAGGCGAGCGTGAATTCCAGCGCGTCGGAAAGGGACGTTGGTCTTATTTAAGGCCCGTTTACACCAAGAACGAAGTAAAAAAAAAAAAAAAAAGTTAAAAGTCTAAAAATCTACTCAAATTACTTAGTTACATTTTAACAGTGGGAGGGAGGGAGGCAAAACTGGGATAGACCAAGGGTGTCAAACTCAGCTCCTGGAGGACCACAGCCCTACACAGTTTAGATATAACCCTAATTAACACATCTGATCCAGCTAATCTAATCATTTAGGCTCACTTGAAAACTACATGGTATGTGTGTTGGAGCAGGGTTGGATACTCTGCAGGGCTGCGGCTCTCCAGGAACTGAGTTTAACACCCCTGGGATAGGCCTATAAATCTCAAACTAGTTGTTTGTAATTAAAGGAATCAGTTATTTAGAATAATAAGACATTTGGGCTGTTACCAGGCAAATTAAATCAGTATCAACAAAATTCATGTTTGCAATGCAGAGGAAACACAGAAGCTTCCTCTGAAGTGGCGTTTAGATGTGTTTACACACTGTTTAATGCACTGTTTAATTTTTTTTTTTACTCAGTAAGTAATGTGTTTTAAGTGAAGTACAACACTTCAAACTAAATATACTTAAGTAAAAGTAAAATTACAGATTTTAAAAATTACTTTTAAAAGTAGAAGTACACAAAAAAGCTACTCAATTACAGTAACGCGAGTAAATGTAATTTGTTAATTTCCACCTCTGATGATAACTATAAAGATAACTACAGTAGTCAACATTTGATGTGAATCAAAACCTTTCATCAAAATTGTCCTAAAACCAAAATGCGTTCTTGTCTTAGCACAACTTTGATGAACTTTTTTGATCCACTTCAAATGTTGACTACCGTATAAAGATAACTATTTTAGCGTCCACACCAGCGGACGATATCGTCTGTTTATTCTAAGCGCATGCTCGTCTACCGCTTTAAATTCTCAACCTCGTTATAGCAGAATTGATTCTGATTGGCTGTGAATGGTTTTATCGTTCATCAGCTGAAAAAAATCGTTTTGAAAGTGATTCCAACGAGATCGTTTCTCTGTGCCTTTATCGTTATAGCTGTGGTGTGGAGCTATTCTTTAATATTGAGAACGATTTTTAGAACTATATCTTTATCATTATCATTATAGTTATCGTCCTTGGTGTGAACGGTCCTTAATAACGGTAAAAAGTGTGAGGTAAGATGTAAGTAGGCTACCTTAACATTTATTATCTGACAACTGTTTTAAGATATAAACATTAAACGATCAACAGTCATACATCAGTGATACAAACTACTCTACTTTTTTGTCAAATTTCACCGTTTTGAGTTAATATAGGCTTAATTATTTACATAATTCATAACTGAATGTGAGGAAACAAAAAACATTTCACCATTTTGCGATTTCGACATATTAGGAATATGAATAAGAGTGAATGTGTGCATATTTGCAAATAGTTCAAATTGATTATTTAAAAAAAAAAATATATATATATATATGTATATTTTTTATATATTCATGTTATTTTTTTCCTTACATCCTTTATTTAATTCCTAAAAAAAAAAAAATCCTCCAATGTTTAAGACATGGTTATGGCATTGGCATATACACAACTAACTGTGTGGGTTTTAAACAGTAGATTTGCATAAAGCTTTAAGTGTTTAAGTGAACTCTATAGTGATCGTTTATAGATCAATCCTTCTGAGATCTGAACCTACAACCTTTCAGTTAACAGCCCAGATCTTTATCCACACGATTCCCTTCAGCTGTACATAAACACATCTGCTTTGCACTGTCAAAAACCCACACGTTTACTTCTATTGTGTAGAAACACAACTGATGCACGAATGAAGGTTTAAACATCTCTCTTCAGCCTGTGTTTTTCACGTCTGTCATTATCTACAGTTTCCTCTAAACCCCTGCAGATTTCCTGAAGCCAGACTTTCACAACCATGAATTTCATGATTTGCGTGTGCGAACAGCGTCAGAACAGAAGCAGATGATTACAGTCAGCTGACATTTCAAACTCCGTCGTGGATGTTTTCTGTCAGTGAGAGAGTTTAGTGAAATTGTCAGGTGCTAATGCACAGCAGCAAAGCCTACACGGCCTCTTTCTCGCTCTTGTCTCCTCCTGTCGATATCCAGTTCAGAAGAGAGGTAATTTTCATCCCGGCTGTTGCCATAGTGATTTGTGTTGCATGAAGAAGGCCGTACATCTCTCAGGAGGAGGCAGGTATATGATTACAAGAGGAACAGGAAAAGCCTCTTTGATAAGATGACAATTTATGGTTTTAATCAGAAGGATTGAATATCCCACAATACTTCCTCTATGAGGATGCATAAAAATCCCTGACGCCCTGAATTCTGACCTCCGGCGTGACTGGTCAACACATCATTATTAATGTTTTGGTTTGAGGGTTAAGTGTCTATCTGGAAGGGTCATGCATTCACTTGGGTTTATCGATTGATGTGCATTTGGACTGGAACCAGTCACATTTTGGCCTTTGCATCACTCAGTCCCTATAAAGACTGAAAGAGAGCAATGAAGAAATCAGAGGGCATGTTTTACCCTGTACAAAATGACACTCATTTCTTTTTTGGCTGTTTGGGAAATGGAAATTTGTGGTTAGAAACATTTCCAGAGTAAATGTAAATATTCTAAATATATTTATGAGCCAGACAAGCTGTTCTAATGAATGCCGTAGGCTTTTGATTTTGTCTGCGCTGCAGTTGAACAGAGTAAATATTTGCTTTATTAATAAACTGGCGAAGCCCAACGCATCCTAGAGATCCTGTTCCAGCATTAAAACAAGACAGAGGACACATCCAGAGTTTGGTTATGTGTTTGGGCCCATAGGGAAATAAAATCCCAGATGAGATCGCTAATAGCTCAATTGTTTCTCACTAATGAGATTAAAAGCGTTCTGCTCAAGATTTTCTCCTGGAAAAAGACCCTGAAATTTGTCTCTATAAAAATAACGAATCAAAAAGAGGGTTTTGCAGTGATGCCATAGAAGAACCGTTTTTAGAACGCTGCTTTATCAGGCATTACAGGCGAGAGGAGATGAAAATGAGACCAATCGACCAATCACCGCAGATTAGCGCACAGGAGGGGTTTGGAAAAATGAATAGTTAAACAAATCATTTGGGAGTCGCTGAGCAAGTAAGGTAAAAATAAATGCATATTATAAGACAATGAAAGTGTTTTTTGACCTTGCATGCATGTCAACCTGTTGTTGGGGACTCCCAAAACCAAAATATGAACCTTTCATAACCCATAATAGGAGCACTTTAACATCTTGAGAAGACAAAAGCTGTGTGTGTGGATGAAACAAATCCATCATTAAGATGTTTTTAACTGAAATCTGAGTCCAGAATCCATAATAACGCTTCTTACTGTGAAGAAGTCCATCTCCTGTTGTCTCTTACATCAAAATCCAGACACATATTTGTTTAGAGCTGATTCAGACCACTCCTCTCCTGATTCAGACCAGAACACTTTTTCACTGGAGGAAGGGTTATTATGGATTATGGACTTGTATTTTAGTTAAAAACGTCTTGATGGATTTGTTTCATCTTTTGTCTTCTTAAGATGTTAACTGATGTACTGGAGTGGTGTGGATTACTTGTGGATTATTGTGATGTTTTTATCAGCTGTTTGGACTCTCATTCTGACGGCACCCATTCACTGCAGAGCATCCATTGCTGAGACACTGATGTAATGCTACATTTCTCCAAATCTGATGAAGAAACAAACTCATCTACATCTTGGATGGCCTGAGGGTGAGAACATTTTCAGCAAATTTTCATTTTTATGTGAACTATTGCTTTAACATCTCAAACTGTGCTCAGATTTGCATTCGAAGTTTGAAATGAAAGGTTTTCAATATGAACTCAAACGTTTTTCATTCAATTCTTTCAATCTCAATTTATGTCGTTGACATTCATTTTTTGCTGTCGTGTTTTTTTCCCTTTCTTGTGGAATTGTAGGAGAACAATCTGACACAGAATTGATTTTTAAATAAAAATAACAGTCTCTGAAGGGCCCTCGAAGCCTGTAGCGTGATAGATTGCACTTCAAATCCCTCCTCAAGGACTCCTTAAGTAAACTAGTGCAATACAAAATGATGCTACTATATGAAGAGAAAATATATGGAAATTGTGTGTGGGAAAAGACTCTGCCATTAGGCTGATCGCAGCTACAGTCGCCTGTATGTAATTATGTAGACAGAATTTTGCACTTGTTAGCTGATTTTTCAAAGTAGGACAATCAAACAAACAGCCTCCGAAACCCACGACTACAGCAGCATTATTCAGAGAGACTGAGATAATTCTGGCTTTATTCTGACAGTCTGGCTTGTACGCCGAGAGCCAGTGTTGCTGTACATGACCCATCTGCCTGGCACATTAGGAAAATGACCATAAACGTGCTGTTTACGCTGCGAGCGCCTTCCTCTCGCTCAGACGCTGAACAAACGCTCTGCTGCTAACATCTCTCTCTCTCGCTTTCTCCATTTCACCGCTGAGAAATGGAAAGAATTACATGTCATGCATGTTTAATGCGCCTTTTTTATTGCAGCCAGAAAGTTGCGTATTGCAACAAAAGTTAATGGCTCTTGCAAAGGAGCGGGGCAGATGACGGACGTTTCTATTGGCTGACGGCGGTGAGCTCTGACTTAAATGAATGACTCCCAGCAGGCAGAGAGAGAAAACTCTCAGAGCGTTTCTCATCTCTGTGCGGCCCACAGATTGAAGGAGAATCATTCGTGAGCCTGCAGTGAGCCTGAAATGAAGCATTTTAGATGCTGACTTAAGATCAGACTCTGATCTCGTTCAGGCAGGCAGCAAAAATCTGGTTTATCTTTATACTGTGAACCAAGCACTGTAGCTCTATACCATTTCACACTCATTTTATACAGTATGCTTATAACAAATAATGCACTGGAAGAATGTTTGTTCATAACTAAATCAGTAAAAAAATTATTGGTGAAGCATTTAATAAAAAGTAATCATTTATTAAATAAAATATATATTTATATAAATAAAATAAATATATATGTATAAAAGTTTATATGTTACTTGAAAAAAATAATGTAATTTCTGGTAGAATACATTAATAAAATGAAATAAATATATGAATGAATTAAGTGAATGAATGAATGAATGAATAAATAAATATTTACATTTTTTAAATAGTTACTGAAACATCTACGATAATATAAAAGAATCATTTATTGATTAATTATCTATATATTTTTAGACATAAAATAAATATAAAGTATGAATGTTTATATGTTGCTTACAAAGGAAAATGTGATTAGAACACATTAATAAAAAGAAATAAGTAAGTACATAAATGAATAACTAAATTAATAATTGTTTACTTTTTTGTTATAAATTAAAAAAATAGTTACTGGTGAATCATCTGTAAAAAAGAATAATTTATTGAATAAAATATATTTTTATAAATAAAATAAATGTCTACATACAGTATACGTATAAATGTTTATATAAGAGAATGCAATAGTTCTGAATTGTTAAGCATCTTTCAGTCACTGTCCACACGAGCCATCCTTGACAATCCTGGTCTAAAAAGCCAAATGTTGTGTGTTTGTTTTTATTTTTAACCCAATCCAAACCTATATACTGTTGTAAGAGAGTGAATATATGAGAGTATAGGTAACGTATGAATGTGTAAAATACAGTAGGCTTATGCCAGAGATGCTTATGTTGTCTCATGATACGAGATGGACACAACGCTGCTGAAAAATCAGCTTAAACCAGTCTAAGCTGGTCTCCAAGCCTGACCACTTTAGCTTTAAAGCTTTATATTCAACAGGGAATGACAACATTTTCAATTTTTCACACTTTCTTTCCAAGATGACAGCTATTCACAGTATCTGCAGAAGAAAACCGACAGTAAATCCTAAAGATCGGATTTAAAAAACAAATCAGATTTCTAAGCAGTGTGAACAAAGCCTTGGAGAGCGTCAGGGTCACGCTGTTATGTGCAAGGAATCCAATCCAATTCAATCATATTTCACACAAGAGAGAAACTTTAACTAGTTTGGGATGTGCCTCTGAAATGTAATATTGTATATATAAATTAAATATTAATATTAAGTGCACAAGCAACTCGTCTCAGTTGATTTCAACAGTTGAGTTCTTCACAAAATATTCAACATTTCTTGTTTTCTTCATCATCTTTAGTGGATATATTTTCACTGAGCTTGTTGAAATAAATTCTGGGATACATTAAATACTGGCTAAAATGAGATGAAGTGTAAAAATGTTCACATAAACAACATAAAACAGCAGTTAACAAAGTTTACAGGCTGTGTTTTAGGATTCAGATCCACAGACGCGGTCGTTGTTCTCAGAATCAAATATGAGGGTCTGTGTTATAGACGCGTCTCCGGGGTCATCTTCAGAAAGCAAGGGGTGCTAAAAAACTAATTAACTTGAGAGAAAATAATGAACGCCTAAACTTTAGATATCAGTTGTTTTATTTATACAGCAGCTTCGAAAAAGGCATATTTGACTGTGGTATTAAACTTCTCATATGCCACTGTTATTAGTAATATAACTTCTAATGCCAACTGCCAAATATGACACTTACAAAGTAATATAATTTATGAACGCATATAGAAAAGAGAGAAAGTAGGGATTTTTGTTTTATCTTTTTTTTTTTTTTAATTTCTGACCATCAGGTGTCAGTCACTCTCAATGCCAACTGTTAGGAAAACAATGTTAATTCTAACCATTTACAATAGATAGTGCCGACAATTCATAAAACTATTTCCACACAGGCACACATTGCGAGCGATAACCTCCCCGTGCTGATTTGCATCGTATCATATGTCTATGATAGCCAGAGATATTGTCAAAAGCATCAAAAATTGGCAATATTAAGAGGATTTAGCATTTCCATTTAATGTAGGCCTGTTACATTCTTCTTATTACTAGGTCTATTATTATTAGATTACTTTTATTATTAAATTATATGAAATTATTGCTCCGCATGATGCACTGGATAATAAAAGATTAGGCTATTACCTTACTCCTCATTGAAAATGTTTTTAAAAAGTTTTTTTTTTTAAAAAGGTCTAATTTATACAATGAATTATAGGCCTATAATTAAAATTATTAACACTGCACTGCAGTCATCAATGAAAATTCAGAGCAGCTTTATTTCATGCACCGATTTTCAAAAACAACCTGTTTAACGCGACATACGTTTCTTCTCATGTTCTTCACTTTAAGAGCCACAAGAGAACTATTAAGGGAATAATTTAAGACAGTTATATACCGTTATCAGCACATGTTCAAGTAGATTCGTCTCTCGTCGTCTCAGAGAGAATATGCGCTGTTAATGCAGCGTTAGCCGGTTTTTTTTTACTTTCACTTTCTCTATAGTGAACTGACTGACGTTCACCGTCATAACTCTTGCACAAAGTTTGGACGTTGCTTGCTTGATTTGCTTGACCCCTCACCCCTAATATCAATTGTTTATAGGCCACATATATATATATATATATATATATATTATTTTTTTTTTTTTTTTGGTTTTTAATGCTTATTTTTCAATGTTAATGAAAGTGACACCAAGAGTTAAAAAACAGGAAAGTAATTTGGAAATCCTTGGGGGGGCTGTGCCGGGGCTAAGCAAGTTTCTGATTGGTCTATAGCCCCGTCCTAGCGCTGCCACTGGTGTCTATTAGGAGTCTTTCAGATCACAAGTTTCTGATTGGTCTATAGCCCCATCAAGCCCCGCCCTAGCGCTGCCACTGGTGTCTATTAGGAGTCTTTCAGATCACAAGTTTCTGATTGGTCTATAGCCCCGTCAAGCCCCGCCCTAGCGCCACCACTGGTGTCTATTAGGAGTCTTTCAGATCACAAGTTTCTGATTGGTCTATAGCCCCGTCAAGCCCCGTCCTAGCGCTGCCACTGGTGTCTATTAGGAGTCTTTCAGATCACAAGTTTCTGATTGGTCTATAGCCCCATCAAGCCCCGCCCTAGCGCCACCACTGGTGTCTATTAGGAGTCTTTCAGATCACAAGTTTCTCTAAACGCTAAACACAAGTCAGAGAAACTTTCCAAAGTGCATCACTTTCCTTAAAGGACTCGGAAAACGGCATTTATACAAGCAGTTAAACAATTAGAATAATTCATTTTTAAAATAAGAGATTTATGCTCACAGAGGCTGCGTTTATTTGATCTCATAATACTATGAAATATAAGTGTTTATGTGAATATCTGTTAAAATGTCATTTATTTCTGTGATCAAAGCTGTATTTTCAGCATCATTACTCCAGTCTTCAGTGTCACATGATCTTCAGAAATCATTCTAATATGCTGATTTGCTGCTCAAGAAACATTTCTGATTAATATCAATGTTGAAAACAGTTGTGCTGCCCAATATTTTTGTGAAAACAGTGATACATTTCATTTTTCAGGATTCACAGATGAATAGAAAGTTCAAAATAGCAGCATTTATTTGAAATAGAAATCTTTTGTAACATTAGAGATGTCTTTACTGTCACTTTTGATCAATTTAATGTGTCCTTGGTGAAAACATTTTGTTTTTCTTTTCTTTTTTTTTAACCTTGTATGATGGTTTCCACAAAAATATTGGGCAGCACAACTGTTTTCAACATTGATAATAATCAGAAATGTTTCTTGAGCAGCAAATCAGCATATTAGAATGATTTCTGAAGATCATGTGACACTGAAGACTGGAGTAATGATGCTGAAAATACAGCTTTGATCACAGAAATAAATTACATTTTAACAGATATTCACATAGAAAACAGTTATTTTAAATTGTAAAAAAATATTTAACAATTTTACTGTATTTTCAATCAAATAAATGCAGCTTTGGTGAGCACAAGAGACTTATTTCAAAAACATTTTTTAAAAATCTCAGTCAAGGTTTCTTGCGCTAAAAGTAAAAAGTCACAATTTGTTTTTTCATGAAAACACACTGCATGTGTTCATATGTAAAATCAAACACTTTTATACACAAGTTTGTTGTTTTGACATTCAAACAAACCTCCAACTTGTCAGTTTTAAACCATGGAGTTTTGTCCATTGGTTTCATCATTTCTCAGATATTCGGTCTTATTTTTTGAAGATTTTCCCTTGAGCTCGACTCTGAACCCTGTGGTGTGTGTCCCGTCAAAATGGATAAAAACCCATGTTTGCTAAATGACACACAAGCAATAACCATATCCCTGCTGTGAAATGGAGACAAAGTTATTTATCTCCATAATGATGAAACGGATTATGAGCAATGCATGCTGGGTAACGTCTAGCGAGGAGATGAAGGTTATTGAGATGTTTATGTGTGGATTGCTAAAGATGTTAATGTGTCCACACTGACCAGCGCTCCTGTGAGTTTACATTAATGAGCGGCTTCTCGTTCTCAAGGTGAAATAAAATCACAAACACAGTGATAAACAGATATTCCACCTGACAGCATAAACTTTCCATCAACACTAAACATTCATTAAGATTACTAGCTGCTTCTGATTTATGTAAAGTAGCCTCATTTTTTATTTGGAAAGCACATAATTGAGTCATTTCACTCACGCTGAAGAACCGAGGTGAAGGTTAGCTTTGCTTTTAAAGCCCTGCGTAAAATTGCCAAAAACAAGAGGTTATAAAGTAAATGTGTTTTGCTGCAAGTAAAACGATTAAGAGAGAAAATCAGCATCTCACTTCGCTGACCTTCATGTGTGACACGGAGCTCATTCTGAACAAGACCGCCCACATGACAGGAAGAAACCTGATTGACACGGAAATCAACCACCACTCGCTGCAGCTCATTCTGAACAAGGACCGCCCACATGACAGGAAGAAACCTGATTGACACGGAAATCAACCAACCACAGCTCATTCTGAACAAGGACCGCCCACATGACAGGAAGAAACCTGATTGACACGGAAATCAACCAACCACAGCTCATTCTGAACAAGGACCGCCCACATGACAGGAAGAAACCTGATTGACACGGAAATCAACCAACCACAGCTCATTCTGAACAAGGACCGCCCACATGACAGGAAGAAACCTGATTGATGACACGGAAATCAACCAACCACAGCTCATTCTGAACAAGGACCGCCCACATGACAGGAAGAAACCTGATTGACACGGAAATCAACCAACCACAGCTCATTCTGAACAAGGACCGCCCACATGACAGGAAGAAACCTGATTGACACGGAAATCAACCAACCACAGCTCATTCTGAACAAGGACCGCCCACATGACAGGAAGAAACCTGATTGACACGGAAATCAACCAACCACAGCTCATTCTGAACAAGGACCGCCCACATGACAGGAAGAAACCTGATTGACACGGAAATCAACCAACCACAGCTCATTCTGAACAAGGACCGCCCACATGACAGGAAGAAACCCGATTGACACGGAGATCAACCAACCACAGCTCATTCATTTCTCTGTGTGATTAAAGCAGGTTAAGGTTTGGCTGGTTAGTTTCAGCAGTCTGCCACTGCATTATGGGAAAAAAAGTATCTTTCTCCATTGACAGACATTCAATAGTATGCACAAATTCAATATTTGATATAATGATGATTAATTTTACATTATTAATATTATATATTAATCATTTGTATGGTATTTTATATGTATGTATGTATGTGTATATATATATATATATATATAGTATATTATTTATTAATATATATATATATATATATAGTTAAATACATCTAAAATAAATAAGCATCAAATAAATAATGAATATAATATAAATTATTATTAAATTAAAAATGATTAATTAACACACACACACACACACACATACACACTTTTATAAATGTTTGGCAGGGCTCTTAATGTTAATAAGTTTTAATGTAAACAAACAAATAAATAAATATTTTATTTAAAATGAACATTTCATATATAAATAAGCATCAATGAAAAATATAAATTATATACAAATACAGATATAATAGAATATATATATATATATAATTAAATAAGCATTGTGTCTGTCCGCAGTGGCCTGTACAGAGAACACTAAAGAAATATGAATGTGTGAATTACTATATGTCCAAAAGTAATACATTTAGATGATTAATCTAATAAATATTAATACTGGTAGATATGCTTACTACGTGCTTTAAAGATTCAATGCCACTAACCTGACAAAAACTGCCAGTTCTTCACTAAAAGCCATCTAGACGTTGAGAAACCTGTAAATCAAAGTAAAGCTGGTTATTTTTGTAACTTGTGTTCAGACTGACTCAGACTCACCCGATCATGACCCTGTTCCTCAAGACTTCAGCTAGCAGGACGCTGAGATCAAATAAAGCAGGGCGGCTGACTCTCTTCCTGCGTGTCATGTGGGCGTTTATTCTCAAGCTGATTGGTCGTCTGCCCCACAGGGTGGAATGCAGAAGAAATCGTTATCCTGCCGTAATGAGGGTTCGAGAGCAGTGCATGCTGGGTAATGGAACGGTCTGTGCCGTGGGTGACGATGCCAGGAGGTCGCTGCTGATTACTGGAAATTAACAGGTTTAGAATAACTTGTCAACTAACGAGTCTGAAAGAAAACAGCAGGATGTGGAACAACAGGTTCAGTTTAAAGGCTCATATGAAGAGAAAATAGGATGTTTGATGCTTTTCTGAAGTAAAACGGTTTTATGTGAGAATCTGTATGTCACACAGAACATTTACTGAAACTGAACCGCAAAAGAAATCCTGAAGACCTTGAGCTCATTAACATACAACCGCCCACACTCATTTACATACAATATTCACCGTCTTAAGAATGACAGCAGCTACTGTATGTTTATTCCATCTAAATTTACTTAACTTATGCGAAAAATGGGAATATCATATAATATTTTATATTAATTTGCAAATCAAGCACCATTTTCATCCTATCAGCTCAATCACATGATCTTTTGTGTTTGTTTTTTTGCATCAAGGAATTTATTCAGAAAACATTTATAAAATTAATAAAAATCCAAAATAAAAATAAATTATATTAATTTTTCATATATTTTAATTATCAATTTTATCTCTAAAAATATACATTTGAATAGAAATTTAATTGTGTGTATATATTACTTCTGTATATATTTTTATTATATATATATATATATATACATATACATATAATTTATAATATACATTTTTATACAATATTTATGTAATTCCATATATATATTATATTCTCATATTTTTCAAATGTTTAATTTATTTATATAATATATATATACACTATAAATAAAAAATATTTATATGTATATATTTTATTTTATATATGTATAAAATAAATAGATTTAAAATAAATATCAAATAAATAAAGAATATTAATGAGTTCTAATATAAATAAAATAATATAAATATAAATAAATATGCACAATCTTTTGATGCAAATTCAGTTTTTTTTGTGCAGAGGAATTTATTCAGTGAATGTGCTTTCATCATAATTTATGTGCATGTTTTCTTGTCAGATTAAAAATGATCCATCTCAGTTGAACGCATACTGTATGTTATTTATGCACATTTTTTAATGTGCATTGCAATCCAGGGTTTTTATGCAATATCCCAAAATTTGCATATAAATATGTGGATGAAACCATGGCTACAGTCAACCAAGTATGTAGAGGTTTTCTTAATGAGAGCAGCAGAATAATCAACAGGACTGTTATACTCGAGTGTAACATCAGATCCAGCGGCGGCGCTTCAACACACAAACACTGAGAGAGCTTTTGTTCAACAGCTCCACTATTACATGTGAGTTTAGCAAACATTCTCCCATCTGAAATGAGTAAGTAGTTAGTGGTTTGTGAGGAATAAACGAGCATCTGTTGACACTGCGCTGTCAGATTACTGTCAAAAGACAAACAGCATTAAAACAACAATTATGAAGACTTGAAAAGAAAGAGCTACAAGCATGCAGGGAAAATTTACATTCACTCCAGCTCTCTGATGATTACCTTTGTGTTAGAGAGAGTGTAGTGAAACACACACACACACACACACACACACACACACACGCGCACACAGACACAGACACAGACACAGACACACACACACACACACACACACACACACACAGTTTTCTGCGGGAAGTCTTTCAAGAAATTATCAAGCGGCATTATCAAGGCTGTTATCAAACTTCTGTAATGTGCAACATATTCCAGATTCAAACAGAATATTTGGCAGGAAATTATATTTCATTCTTCTGGATCATTAGGCTCCGATTTTAACCCTATAAATCCTACTCTATCATATTTGATATGCAAATTTGTAAGGCCCCTAAACGATCAAGATGATCATAACTGCCTTCCAGTGTTGGGCATGTTACTTAAAAGTAATTAGTTATAGTTACTAGTTACTTCTCACAAATAGTAACTGAGTTACATCATTATAAAAGTAACTAATTACCAGGGAAAGTAACTATTGCGTTACTTATTTAAAAAAATGTTCAAATGTCAAATAACTTGGACGCCCCAATATTAAATATGTTAAATGAATGAAATGGACACTAAATAGAATAAATTATTAATATAAAACATTGTACATTAATCGACACTATTTATCTACTGACACTTAGCATCAGTTAGTCAAGCATTATAATACGATATTATGATAATTTAGCATTATATGATGATAGAACTTTAGTAATTAGAATAACCAAGTATGAATTCATATTTGTCATGTTGACTGAACTTAGGACTGGTAGTGGTGTTTAAGATATTGTTTGTCATTTAGTGTTTCTATAAAAAAAGGGGGGAAAAATTGATAAGATAACAAAACTACTACGAATTATACCACTAATAACAATATAAAAGGCACTAAGGATATAGGAGCTGCTGGGTTCATGAATATTAATCACGTTGTATGGGTTCCCTCGAATTGATTCGCTGAAATCAAAACAGGGAGGATAATAGTTGAGCGCCGGCCAATGAGATTGTCGTTTGCGCATTAGCTCCGCCCACTAGCAGAGAACCCGGCAGTTCTTAAAAGCTGAAGAAGTCCAAAAGGAACTCCATTATTTTGACAGGAAAATACAATAAAGAATATCGTTTACATGTAGCGCGTCAATTCTGCATGTTATGACGGCAAGCCGTGCACTTCACACTACAGTTTACGGTACGTCAAATACAGCTACACTGCGCATCCATTCAGATGAACTGAAAAATAAAATGATAATAATATTATAATAAATTATAGTAACGCCGCATTTTATTGTCAGTAACGGTAACGGCGTTGTAACGGGGGAAACAGTAATTAGTTTGATTACTCGTTACTGAAAACAATAACGCCGTTAGTAACGCCGTTTATTTATAACGCCGTTATTCCCATCACTGCTGCCTTCTTAGTCAGAAAAATCTATTTTTTTTTTAAATGGAACAGTTTATTGGACCGTTTAGACAAAAAAAAAAAAACTTTGCATTTGTGTTTTTTGGTATCATTTGATAGGCTTTTATGGCTCATACAGTGTGATACATGAGAATATCAAGGAAAAACAGTTTTATTCAGACTCAAACTGAGCAAAAATATGAAATTTGCTGCAGATGCTGCAAATTTATATGGATAAAATTGATGAAATTCTGCTGCTTGTAATGCAAGTCAATGAGATCTTTATAACAGTAGAGCAGATACTGACATAAAATGATCTAAATATCAGTCATCACTCTAGATCTCCAATAATATGTCTTAGTAAGATGAGATGTAAATGATCCAAACATATGATGCAATGCTGGTTGAGAGATGAAGAAATAAACGCTCCTCAGAAGATGTGAGATGAAGATCATTCCTCCGCTGAGGAACAGTGAAAGTAAAGCTTCTGGAAACAAATGTTCCTCAGAAGATCCTGATGATCAGATTTGAGACTCAATGATTTTAATAAAACATGATTGATGTAGAATCAAGTAAAGCTGAGCTGCTTCAGTCCAGTAAGTGTTCATCTGGAGATATTACTGCAGTTATTCTGACGTTTACTTGATAAAAATCTGTCAAGATTTGATAAAAAGACACGTGAAGCAGCAGCTGAAGTACAATTACACTAAAAGAGCTTTTACTGGATAAAAAAACCTCTAAACTATCAATCAGACGACAGAAGACATGAGGAGATTGAGTGAAACAGGTTTAACAGCAGCGTATTTAAAATATAATACAGTAGGATTTACAGGGTTATAGCGTGTACTAAATGCTCACTGATCTTCAAGAGACACATCTCTGTCTGGGGGGAAATTAACTGAAAATGAAATATGGTAAAACACGTCTCCCACTTGACCTTTACTGCTGTGAGGCACAAAGTGTCAGTTTGCGTTAGTCATAGAGCGCCGCTGGACAACAGATTTAACACACAGCAGATAATCACACCCTTCAGCTCATCTCAAACCCAAAGAATGATGTATTTATAGAGCGCATTCTCACATACACTCATAAACACATTCCCACACACAGAAATAGATATTAATCAAAACTCACTTTTACTTTTCATGGGAACAGATTTGGAAAAATGTAGCATTGCATCAGTGTCTCAGCAATGTATGCTCTGCAGTGAATGGGTGCCGTCAGAATGAGAGTCCAAACAGCTGATAAAAACATCACAATAATCCACTCCAGTCCAGTCCATCAGTTAACATCTGGAGAAGACAAAAGCTGAAACAAATCCATCAAGACGTTTTTACTAAAATAAAATAAAAACTAAATAAAACAAAGTCCATAATCCATCCATAATAACTCTTCCTCCAGTGAAAAAAGTGCATCTGCTGTCGTCTCTCAGATCAAAATCCAGCCACATATTTGTTTAGAGCTGTTTTGTCTTGTAAACGCTGCTTGATCTGTGCAGATTTCTCTCTTGATTCAGACCAGAACACTTTTTCACTGGAGAAAGCATTATTATGGATTATGGACTTGTATTTTAGGTAAAAACATCTTAATGATGGATTTGTTTCAGCTTTTGTCTTCTCAAGATGTTAACTGATGGACTGGAGTGGTGTGGATTACTTGTGGATTATTGTGATGTTTTTATCAGCTGTTTGGACTCTCATTCTGACGGCACCCATTCACTGCAGAGCATCCATTGCTAAGCAAGTGATGTAATGCTACATTTCTCCAAATCTGATGAAGAAACAAACTCATGGATTGGAGTGCACTTTTACCAAATTTTCATTTTTGGGTAACTATTCCTAGTTTTCATAGTTGGGTAACTATAAAAGAGAATAATACTTCTATTAACTATAAACTGTTTGAGATTTGTGTGTTTACAATAATACGTCTAGTCGCTTTTATTTTTGACTAGAAATAGTGCCAATCGTTTTGCATTATTCATAATTTATCATAATAGTTCATAATTAGTTAAAAATGAAATGAAGCGTTTCTGTCAGCTAATGGAATTGTTCTCCCTACATTTGAACTATTAAAAGCCGATGCAGATTTGAAAACATCTGAAGAGCTCGTTGAATACTCTCAGCATGATAAATGAATCTCTTCAATAAACAAATGGTTTAATTTCAAGTTGCCTTTTTAGTGCAATAAAAGGCTAATTAGAGACGTAACTGTCAAAAGAACCATTAACATGTTAATGGCTTTGTAAATGGCGTTCATGTCTCACACTGCATGTTGGGATGTTTTGTGAGGAGAGTTGGTTTGCTGATCCATCACTGTCTGCTCGACGAAACTCTAATTCACTCTGTTGCTGCAGGGAATGAAACTACAATTAGCATCTGGATTCCTAGAGAACATCTTAGTTAAGATCTGGACACACAGAGGGAAAAATAAAACAATGTAACAAATGATGCATTCGTAACATTCTAACCTTGATTCAGAAGATTCCATGATGCTTCAGTAATTCTCAGAACATGAAAGTAGGGATAAAGTGAAAATAGATGTCAGATAAAAGATAAATAACATAAAAATGTAAGGGCCATTCCACCAAATGGTTGCCATTTGCTTGTAAATCTTTAAAAAATATAAATAAATACAAAAAAGCAAATCAAAATAAATGAAATATATATATATATATATATATTTCTAATACACATTTTTAACCATTCAAAATGTGTATTGGACCATCTCAAGTAACCTTACATCATTTTTACAAGGTTTCTGTAATTGGAAGATGGATAGATTTTTCAGTTCCATTGCAAACACTCACCTGCCTTTAAAAAAACCTTGTTTAAAAACATGTCAATTCCTTTGTTTTCCCCTCAGAAAAATGTTTTATAAAAAAAAAAGAAAAAAAAAAGGTCGGTTGCATGTTCAAATTAACACTCACAAAAAAATTATAAATAAATAAATCACTATATACTGTATGCATGCAAGGTCTACTTTTATAAAGTGTAGCGTTAGAGAGCGGGGACAGGTAACAAATGTTTTTTTATTAATGTTTTAAATTATATGTTATATTTGCAGTTAGATGCAGTTAATGTAGAATGCAGTTAATGTGCAGGGCACTTTGCTTAATAAAAAATGTATTTCAAAGTTCATTGTAATGAATATTTATATATAACGTCATTCAGTGGAATGGCACTCAAAAAAAAAAAAAAAAATACATGTTTGTGCTAGCTTGTTTATTTGCACTAGGTTTTATTGCACGTTGATCTGTTTAACTTTAATAGTTTAGTACTTTTCTTAGCAGATAATGTTCTAAATGTCATGTTTGCCATCTGTTGATCATAATGGTCTCATTTGTGAAGCTAAAGCATTTTTTATAAATAAAGAAATAAATCAAGTAAAAAAAAAATCAGTGTTATAACTGTTAACTAAAACGATTACAAAATTCGGTAAATGAAATAAAGCTGAAATAATATAAAATGTAAATATGAAATTTTGTAATTTTTGCATTTTTAGTAGTTATGTAAGAATGTTATATATATATATAATAATACAATGATAATAGTAATAATAATAACTGAGATAAATAAGATTATGTTAAACAAACTGAAATAAAAATAAAACCATATAGAAATATAAAACAAAACTAATAAAAATGACTAAATTACTAAAGCTTAAATTGAAATTAAAACTGAAACTATAAAAATAAAAGCTGATTTAAAATTAATTAATTAAAATTATAATACATAAAAATAATAAATAAATTAATTAATGATAATAAAATTAATAAAATAAATAATCTAAATAATAAAATGAATGATAACAATAATATAAATTATAATAAATAAAACTGTAATAATAATAATAATAGCAGAAATGTGAGAGGTGGTCTGATCAGAGCTGGGTTAGTTAACTGAAGAAGTAAGCAGAACATTAGTTGCATGTAAGTAGAACTCTAACTTTAAACATTAGCTAAGACGTTCACAAAAATGTTTGTCCATGTGTGCATCTTTCACAGTATAACAGACAGGAAGGAGTATTTCATAAAATGATTTTGATCACTGCAGAGCCTTTGTACACTGTATCTGAGAATAATAGTGTGTTTGTATAAACCCAAAAACATCTGAAATCTTCACGAAACCATAATTAGACGTGGTATTTTTGGTTGCTTGGTAGATCCCATAATTACGGACACATTCAGTATGTGAGAGAAACGTGTGAGGAAAATGTGCAAGAAGAAAAGACAAAAACACCTCATACAGTCAACCCACACAAAAAATTTAATCCTCTTTTTATGAGGCATAAATGGTCCAAACTTTAATACGCTAAACGTGGGGATCAGTGATGACTGGTTTTTAATGTAAAAACCGTACGCCAGCACTCCAAAATGTTTCGTAAAAAGTCATGTCACCTATGACTTACATATTCAGAACACATACACCGAGAGATTTTAATATACTTATATATGTATTTGTCGTTGCTGTCGATATTGGTCTTATTTCTTTAGATTTTTTTTTTTAATCATTATATTTTTTATCTAGACCAGCCAGATACAAAACCGATTTTTGGATACAGTCACATCAGCACAATACCGGTTCAGAAAGAAGTCCATCCAGCTGAGAATCATCCTCATATTGTAGAAAACCTGGTCCGTTCTTCCTGAAAAACAATGTTATTTGTATAGATCTATTTCGTAATAGTTTTTATTGTTGTATAGACTGGTGCGATACGTATCCGTATATATCTCGTGTCTTCTGTGCAAAAGTCTTTGAAAAGTATTGGACATATACACATTCACACACAGCGCTCACCTGGATGCGTATCATCACCGAAAACAAACGCAGTCACTTCCTCCTGCTTCTGCACCCTTGGCATCACATAGTAAACAAAAAGACTAACGAAAGAGACCTGTGCAGACGGGACGGGACGGATGGGACGGGTGTGCTTGTGACCTCAGATAGCAGCATCCTCCGTGGGTTGGTCGTTAGATAAGGCACCGCTGCGTTACGGACTCTCTTTAGGACCGTAGGAGGAGGCAGGACGGGTCAGACTGCGCTCTATCATATGACACCACTGAGCTCTGTTTCGAACCCTAGTGAGCCGCCTACATAGGGAGCTGCCTTCTAACACAGCATCCGATTGATTTGAAACACTCTGAACTCCGCATGTGACACTGATTCGATGTTAGCATGTTGCAAGTTAACAATACAGTGGTTTAAAAAAGGTCTCAGGTCTGTTCTGATGGCTCACCAAGAGCAAAACTATGAGTAATGCAAAACATAAAATGCAACTAATCATAAATAGTTAGGATGGTCAAATAAATAGATGATCAAATTATAGAAGGGAGGAGAAAACACTTTTCATATTGTCCATGCAAACAGCATTCTGATGTATATTCATCTGATTTTCATGTAATTTTGCCATAATAATTTACCATATATATATGTTAATTCAAATGGAGCTGAAATAAACTAAAATATAAATACTAGGTGGTAAAAACTTAAACTATTTTTTTTTTTAATGTTGCCTGACATAAGTTAAACTACTAAAATTACTAACTGAAATAAAACTAAAACAGAAATTAAAATTGGACAACAAAATTACATAAAACTAAAACCTAACCTAAAAATATTTTTAAAAAAATTGTTAGCTGAAATAAAATAAAATGCAAATATTAGGTGAAAAACTTAAAAGTACTAAAACTACTACCTGGAATAAAACTAAAACTAAAACTAATCATAAATACTTCAAAAAATAACTAAAGATACTAAAAATGAAGCTAAAAAAAGAAATAAAATAAAATAATAACAACAACAACAGCGTGTTGATGTAAATTCTTCTGAATTAAACTGTATAACTTCAAATAAAAAACAACCCAGGCAACATTAAATATGATAGTAGTGAATTATTGGTGCCAAGAACATGGAACCATTCAAATACAATTTTGTATGATTAAATATGTTGGTGCATGAACATAAAAATAAATCTTGAGTCTGTACTTTTAATGTAAAAATGTAAAACCACTTGAGAACCACTGGAACAATAAATATACGCTAGTGATCAAACGTTTGGAGTCGAAGTCTCTTCTGCTCAGCAAGGCTGCATTTATTTGATCAAAAATACAGTAAAAACTGTGAAATGTTATTGCAATTTAAAATAGCTGTTTTCTATGTGAATATATTGTAAAATGTACAGAATTTATTTCTGTGATCAAAGCTGAATTTTACTTCAGTCTTCAGTGTCACATGATCTTCAGAAATCATTCTAATATGCTGATTTCCTGCTCAAGAAACATTTCTGATTATTATCAATGTTGAAAACAGTTGATACATTTTATTTTTCAGGATTCTTTGATGAAAAGAACAGCATTTATTTAAGTATTATAAATGTCTATACTGTCACTTTTGATCAATTGAATGCATCTTTAGACACCGTCTAAGTAGGCAGCTCACTAGGTTTGTCAGCAGAGCTGCATGTTTGATACGTGTTAAACCAGACACAGGAATCAACAGAGTGTGTGTTACTGCAACAACGTCAATATGTAGACAGTCCGAGTGTGTGTGCTTCAGTCCGTCACACCGTGCTCTCCAACATCCACTCTGTGCTGCTAAAGGTCACCTTCCGGCTGCAGGGCGGCGACACGTCTGTGTTGAGCTGGGTGGTGGATTTGTGCCGGCGGGTTCGAGCCCGTCGCGGGTAACTGTGGCTCTGGAATAGAGCATAGTCTCCGTCGAAGGAGAAGCGATGCCGAGTCCGGGCCAGCTCGCTGGGCAGGAGCCCCATGTTGGCCAGCGGCCCCTTCCGAGGGGGCTCGGCCGGGTTGGCCCCGGAGCCAATCAGACACAGGGACATGGTGGAGCCCGTCAGGCTGCTGTCCGTCTGCGTTTCGTCGCCCAGACTGGCTCTCCGAGACGACAACGGTGGTGCTACTTTCTCGGACGGAAGCTCGACTTTGAGCTCCTCCTGCATCTCCTCCATCTTCAGCAGCACCAGAGCCTTGCAGTCTTTCCCGCCGGGCGACTCTGCTCGCTCCTCCTGCTTCGAGCCGGAGCGTCCCGGGCGACTGCCGTTGGTCTGCGATTGCACGTTTACACCGGCGTCTCCTTGCGCTTTGCCTTTGGCCGCGTCGCCCCCGCCGTAAGCCTTGTAGCGGATCATGAGGATGATGATGAAGACGAGGACGGAGGCCACGATGATGCCTCCGATGATGATGATCATGGTGCCGCCCAGGAACTGGCTGGGGATGAAGCGGCACTGCCCCGCCTCGGCGCCCGTGTGGAACTGAACACAGCCCACCACGCGTGTGGCCGTCAGAGACGTGATGCCGTCGTCATACACCGCCAACACACACAGCTCGTACTCGCGGCCCGCCGCCAGATCATTGATCCTGAACGTCTTACTGGCCGACGGAATCATCCTAGAGACAGACGTGACAAAACAGGACAGCAAGACAATTCAGAAGAGAGCCATTTTGAGTCACTTGATAAAAAATAAATGTTAAATTTGATGTAATAAATCAAAAGTTTTAGTGTTTTCTAGTCTCATTTATTAAAATAAAAATGACAAATTTAAAATAAAACAATTACTAAAAATTAAGCTAAAATTAAAATCAAACTGAAAATATAAGATTAAAAGCTAATTCAAAACATGAATAAAACTCTAACAACAAGAACAACAGTGTTTTGATAAATTCACGAGAATTAATATCTTCACATTAATGTAATCATTATAGTCATGTTATCCACTGATTGTCTTCATCACAGCTGGTGTGTGCTGGGCGTTCTGACGCACTATGGCTGCCGTCGCATCATCCAGGTGGATGCTGCACACTGGTGGTGGTTGAGGAGATTCCCCCTTCTATGTAAAGCGCTTTGAGTGCCTAGAAAAGCGCTATATAAATGTAACAAATTAATTATAGTCATGTTAATATTTATTTATGTTTCTGAATCAGTTTTAGTGTTTTCTAGTCTTATTTATTTAAAAAATAAAATAAAATGACAGATTAAAGAAAACCGTTTAAGTACGATTTTGTATGATTAAAAATGTTGCTGCATGAACTTGAGTCTGATCTTGAGTCTGCACTTTGAATATAAAATCTAATGTAAAAAAATGATGTGTTCAAATTCAATGGTGTTACTAATGTTGTGATATGTATGCATGCTATTTTTTTTATTATTAATAGCAATAACAACAATAATAATAATAATGTTAGTTTAGGCATTATTGTTTATTAAAATACATTTATATTATTAATATAAATATTAATATTGACACTGATGTTAATATGTCAATGTTTTATTCTTGAGAAATATTTCATTTTGGTATTGTGTTTGGTCCTGAAGCAAAACCAGTTGAATTAAATGATAAATCAATAGTTATTAAATTCATACCAGCATCCATAAAACCTTCTAAACAGGAATATAAAGGTGATTTAGATGAATGTTATCGTGAGGCAGTGTTCTCTTCTCATACCCATAATTCTCCTGTGCTTCCCGCTCTGAGCTCTCTATCAGTGCCTGTCCGTTCATCCTCTGACCTGTGACTGACCGCTAGTGATGACAGAGCGTTTGTCTCGCTGACCTCTGACCCCTGAGACAGTCTCACGCATCATCACACCCCGTTTCAGAGCGGCCAATCAGAACGCGGCTCAGAAGCGTGGCCTGCAGGGTCGCGCCGGGATCCGAGGTGAAGAGAGGCGTAAATCCAACAAGACATTTCATTTAGAGCCTGTTGTTTAAGTCTCGCCCCCCTTCTGATCCCAAACCGAGGAGCCGAGAAAATAACAGCACACGGACCCCAGAGGTGGAAGCACAGAACCGACGGAGGCCAAGAGCTCATAACGCTTCATTTACACAATCAAAAGTGACACTCTGGAAAACATTTTGAAATGTAAAAGCGTGCATAAACACATCTGATTGAGTTCAGACGCTCGTAACTAACTGCATCTGACAGGATTTCTGCTCGTTCATAACAATACTGTTTTCAGATGATACTCGTTCCAGCGATTAGAGGCGCAGCTTCACAAAACACAACATCGGGTGTCATTCATGAGCACGTTTCTGAGGAAATCATTCAGAAATCCATTCTTGTGCAGATCATTACAGTGAAATGAATGCAACAATGTACAAAATAATGGCAATCCCACAGAAATTCATTCTGCTCATGCATAATTTTGCAGTAACGTCTCCCCTCTCTCAAAACATTAGGAAGTCTGATTCATTTCAGTGAATCAGGTCATTTGAGTGGTTTATTTAAATGAACAGATTCAAAACAACGTGTACACTGTGCAGCATTTAAAAAATATACAAAGAAATACATTTTGTAATTTTAAGAATAAACAACTGATGCATTTGATCAATGTTTTAGAGTTATTTTTAAGGATTTTTATTGGTTGTATTTTATGTGTTCAAGCTTTTATTTTTATATTTTCAGTTTTCATTTAAATTTGTTTCATTTTTAGTTATTTTGTAATGAGCAGTTTGATAATAGTACTGTAGTTTTATGAAGCGTTATATTTCAGTAAGTAATTTTAGTACTTAAACCTAATTAAATATTACATCTATGTCAATATTAATACTAATATTAATTTATATTAATAAAACATATATTAATTTAAAACCAATACCAACGCTAACATATTATTATTATTATTATTATACTAAAATAGAACTTATGTATCACAACATTGGTGACTTGAACACATAATTACAACTAATAAAACAAAAAATCAGAAATATAAATAAAATATAACATATTCTATTAATATTTATATTAATTCATATGAATATATGAATTTATAATAATATGTATATATTTTTTATATTGACATATTAAATAATAGTTAAATAGCACTCATAGTGCTATTTTTTAATTATTCAGGAATTTCAGGAACAGTACTAAAATTGTTTATTGTTTATACAAGACATTTATGTATATTATATTGAATATTATATAGAATATGCTAACAAATATTAATATGAATTAATTGATTGAATTATTATTATTCAAAATCCATCTATGTTGACATTTGTGTCATAATACTGTAGAGTTTTGTATTATTATCACGTTTGTATTATTTGTATTTTCCTTGTTTTGTTCCTGCTGACTGACTCTTATCTGAGACCCGTCTCACAGCGCTGATATTAGCTAAAGCTGCCTCAGTAAACACTCCTGCACTGAGAGATTCTCCTGATAAACACCAGCTCTAACAGACATCTCCTCCATCCGCTGACATTTACTTTACATGTCCACTCCGGCTAACCATCCTAACCAAACATGTGCTGCAAAAACATCTTTCTCCATTAAAAAGCAGGTGTATATTCAAGAAAGCAAATATTTCATATAACAGTGGGGGTTTTAGCATGGTTCTTGTGGACTACAGCTCCCATGATCCTCTAGTGACAGCAAACCAATGCATTTAAAGGTATGTTTGGTAAAATGATATTGGTATATATTCTCAAGAGTTCATGTATATTTTACTATTAAATTTTACTAATTAGTTGCAGAAATTATCATTAAATGTCATTAAATATGACATTGTGACATCATTTTCCTGATAATTAAAGTGCCCCTATTATGGGTAATGAAAGGTTCATATTTTGGTTTTGGGAGTCCCCAACAACAGGTTGACATGCATGCAAGGTCAAAAAACACTTTCATTTTCTTATAATATGCATTTATTTTTACCTTATTTACTCAACGACTCCCAAAAGATTGGCTCAATGATTCATATTTCCAAACCCCTCCTTTGCGTGACGCTAATCTGCGGTGATTGGTCAGATTGGATCATGCCTGTAACGCCTGATAAAGCAGTGTTTGTGCTGCTTTGTGTACAGCGTTACTGGGGAAACCGCTATTTTTACCACTCCAAAAGCAGCACCTAGTGGCAAAGAATGAATTTACATTTTCATTCAGACCAACACGAAAAGACCAACAAGTGGGCGGCAATATGCTAATGTTTGATGTTGACATCAACATGAAACGGCTTGAGATTCGTTTTAAAAACGACTCGTTTCAATGATTCAGAGTCGACTCTTTCTTTTGAGAGACAATAACTTTATACACGGTGCACTTTCAGATTTAAAACTTTGCAGGATGTTTTCATTCACTTAGAGCTGTGTTACACACATGAAAGGTCAATTTAAAAAATCCATAATAGAGGACACTTTAAGCATATTTTACCCCCCCTAAATTCTCATTACTGTAATGCAAAAAAATTTAATAAATAAATTATCTGAAATGTGAAAAAAAAAAAAAACTTAAATAGCATTATAATATTGTTATTAGCATTGTGACAATTATGTTTTATATTTATAATGACATTACATTTATAAATGTATTAAAAATACTATTATGTTTTAAATATAGTATAAAGTATATATATATATATATATATATATACACACACACTATATATATATATACAATAAAAAATATATATTTATATATATATTTTATATATATATATAGTGTATACTGTATATATATATATATAACGGATGTTGAGTTTGCAGTTTGATCTCTCCAGAATGTGTAGATAAAGAGATCTTCAGAGGAATTGATTTTGTCTGTAAGTACGCTGCCATTTAGAGTCAGTCTGAACAGTTGAAGAGATGGAAATCAATTCTCAGTTCAAATATCCACTCACTGCGCTGTTTGCTTGCATGTGTTTCTCTGCTCTGAAACTTCTCCTGAATCAGAATGAACTGAAGTCGACCCATGTCTACACAGAGAGGAGCATCTACACTGCGTCTGGACCGTATCCCTATGTCTTCCTGACACAGATGCTGATGAAATGACTTCAGTCCTCGGGTCTGGATCTCATCAGATGCTCACCAGCAATTACAGACTCAATTAGCGCATGTTTTAAAGCAGAGACGCAGGGTGCTGCCTTCACAGTGCGTCATCATTTAAATCTAACTGTGAATCTCACTAAAATAGTCAAAAACTTCTCTGGCTCATATTTCACCCCAAAATAAAAGAAAAAAATACATAAATTATATTTTGAATAAATATAATATTTTGATATTAACCAGTTTTCCTGATAATTAAGCACATTTTATATTCTAAAATCTCATTACTGTAATTCAAGAAAATCTACAATTTGAAAAGATCATTTAAATAGTAATAATAAAATAGTGAATAATATAAATTTTTGCATTGTGACAATTTTCCTGATAATTGAGCAAATTTTTCCTTCCTATAATGCAAAAATCTGTAAAAATAAATATACAAATAAAAAAAATAAGTAAACAAAAAATACAATTACTTAAGTAGCAACATAATGAAATATAATAAAATAGTAATTCATATTAAATTATATATATATATTTTTTTTTGCATTGTGACATTATTTTCCTGATAATTAAGCATATTTTCCCTCCAAAAAGTCATTAAAATCACAACTCAAAAATTCAGGAGATGAAAAGAGAGCTGGACATTTCTGTGTTGGATTTACTCAGGAGCACTAGTCTAATCTAACTTACTGAACCGTTCAATATCAGCTCGATCTGACCTTTAAACCTCACGGCGAGATCTCCGTCCCATTGTTGGATAAAGTTTGGCTCTTTTCCGAGAGTCTTTGGGGTTATCAATAATTCAGCTGATCTTTAAAGCACCTGTTATTATGTAAATGAGTGATTCGAGAGTGTGTGTGTGTCGGCCTTCGGTCCAGTGCAGATCTCTGAAGCTGATTTAATTCACAGAAGTGAACGAAGGTCTGACGTTTCTCTTTATTTCTCGAGACTGTAGTCGAATCGCCCACTTCATCCTCGACACGAAATGCTAAACATGTTGCAATAAACCGAGGCGGTTTCGTGATTCCTGTGAAAATTAGTGTTTGTCCTTGAGAGCAGTGATCAGCAGTCGCTTGTTTGTACCTCGTTCACATTCCCAGTGTTTCCTCATTATTACTGAGGAGGGAAAGGTGTTTTAATTTGAAGCTCTGTCACGTGTAACGACAGCATGATACTGTGTGTGTGTGTGTGTGTGTGTGTGTTTAAAGAGCTCGTGTCCTGCAGCGAGGCCAATAAACGTCAGAAGTGTTTTACCGCTCGACGCAGACGTTAAACTGCATTATCTGAGCACAGGCCTGACCTGTTCATCACTGAATCACACTGATCATCTGAACCTAGATCAATCTATCTATCTATCTATCTATCTATAGGACTGACCTGTTCATCACTGAATCACACTGATCATCTGAACCTAGATCAATCAATCAATCAATCTATCTATCTATCTATCTAATCTAATCTATCTATCTATCTATCTATCTATCTATCTATCTATCTATCTATAGGCCTGACCTGTTCATCACTGAATCACACTGATCATCTGAACCTAGATCAATCAATCAATCAATCAATCTATCTATCTATCTATCTATCTATCTATCTGAATCACACTGATCATCTGAACCTAGATCAATCTATCTATCTATCTATCTATCTATCTATCTATCTATAGGCCTGACCTGTTCATCACTGAATCACACTGATCATCTGAACCTAGATCAATCAATCAATCAATCTGTCTATCTATCTATCTATAGGACTGACCTGTTCATCACTGAATCACACTGATCATCTGAAACTAGATCAATCTATCTATCTATCTATCTATCTATAGGACTGACCTGTTCATCACTGAATCACACTGATCATCTGAACCTAGATCAATCTATCTATCTATCTATCTATCTATAGGACTGACCTGTTCATCACTGAATCACACTGATCATCTGAACCTAGATCAATCAATCAATCAATCAATCTATCAATCAATCAATCTATCTATCTATAGGACTGATCTGTTCAGTATCAACGTAATCTGGGTTCTTAACATTTACTGCGTCTGACCTTTAATCCTGAGGTTTCTTTCTTTCTCTGCTCGGTCTTTGTTATCAATAATTCAGCTGATCTTTAAACAACCTGTTATTATGTAAATTTGCTCCAGTTTTAGTGTGTATGTCACCTTTCAGTCTATTGAAGAGCTTTGTGGCTGATTCAACTCTATTCCATCTGTGAACAAGATATTTTTTTTTACTTAAAATAAATAAAAAAAACAGAAGAAAAAAAATTAATATGCAAAATTAATGACAATAATTACATTTAATTATAATTATGTAATTATAAAATAAAAAACAACTGTACTGTAAATAAGTAAATAATATATAGTAATTTTTAGAATAAAAAAGATAAATATAAAATATTCAAATAATAATAATAATAGCTTCTTTATTTGATTTTATAATTATTATTAGTTAGCTAAATTATGTATTTTAATATGTATTTTATTATAATTATAATAAAATAATAATCTTCTAATAATAATGATGATGACTAAATATTAAAGGATACATATACATCCTTAAAAATAGATAAATATACAAATAACAATAATAACAGATATTAGATTTTCATTTACTTTATATAAATAAGTTGCTATAATATAATTGTGAGCTATTTAATTTATATATATATATATATACTATAATAATAATAATAATTATTATTATTTTAAGATTAATTATTTTATAATAACATTTCTTCTTCTTTTTCTTATAAAAAATGATAAAGATCTTTCTTGACATGTCTATAAAGAATAAAAGTCATAAAGTCTATAATGGATCTAACTCTATGTAATTTGGCCTGGAAAGCTGGTTAACAGAGATTCACGAGTGTCTTTTAATCCAGGATGAGTTACAGTAGATAGATTAGACAGCTGAATAATTGGTGTCTGGAGTGAGCCGAGGTTAAGTGCTTCAGTTAAAGACACAACAGGGGATCTGAGAAGAAGTCCGTTTCATTAGTCATGTCTGCCTTTATGTCTCATAAAAGAAGAGTTTTTTACCTGTACACCAGGGTTTCGTCGACGGTGCTGTTGTACTGGATCTGGTACATTCTGATCCCGGGAATGTGCCGCTCGGATGGCCAGTGGATGACGGCCGAGTTTGCGGTCAGGTTTTCCACCACCACCCTCTTGTTCTGCGGTTTGGTGTCGTTGCTGCCGGATTTGGTGGAGGTGGTAATGTCGGAGAGTCCCGGGTCGGCCTCCCTCATGTGACCCGAGTTGTTGACGAAGAGCGGCAGCGGGATCATGTTGACCTCCACGGCTGCGGTGGCGATGCCGGCGGCATTGGAGGCCACGCAGTTGAAGGCGCCGCTGTCCTTCAGCGTGGTGATCAGGATGTCCAGCGTGCCGTTGTTGTACAGGATCGTGCGTGAGTTATTGTGCACCAGTTTGCCGTCGGGAAAGCGCCAGTGAATGGTAGGATCGGGGTCACCCATCGCCTTACACTTCAGGGTCACGCCCTGACCCTCCATCACATAGGATTTGGTGACCTGTGTGAAGAAGTTAAAAACAATGTTAATAAATGTTCTCATTAATAATAATAATAAATAGAGTCAAAAGTCCGATGGCAATAACGATTCATTTTGAAAAAAAAAATAAAAAATAAAAAAAAAAAAAAAAAATAAAATGCATGTGATGGTAAATTTATATAAAATGATTTATTTATAATTATTAATAATTATATAAAATTATATTTTACAAATAATACCTAATTATTGCATTTAAGTATTCAAAGAAAAAAAACAAAAAAAAACAATGTGCACTAAAAGTCTGGGGTCAGTAAGATTTTTTTTTTAAATTATATTTATTTGTGATCTTATTTGTAAAATATTATATATATATTCTTAAAAACTTAAAAAAATCTTAAAAAATAATAACAATAATACCTTTTTATTATTAAAATATTTGTGTCAAAAATACAAAATTATAATGTCTTTATATGATCTTTCTATCTAGCTATAATTCATTTTCTATAATTAAGTTTGAATAATTTTTTTTTTTAATTTTTTTATAAAATTAAAATATTATTTTCTGAAAGAAGTTTCTTCTGCTCACCAAAGCTGCATTTATTTAATCAAAAATACAGTAAAAACAGTAAAATTGTGAAATATTGTTACAATATTTCTCATTTTCAAAAATCTAATTAAAACCAATTAAAAAGAAAAAGAAAAAAATATGAAAATGACAAAAACACAACAAAATTACTAAAACGTTAACTAAAATTAAAATTTTAAATGAATAAATTTCAATTTAATAATTGAAAAATTATATAAAACTAAAATATTAAACTTATTCAAATTATTAATATAAACTAATAGCATCTCAATTTTGATACTAAATACATTTTAAATATTTATATAAATATATTTACTTTTAATATATACACACAATCCTACAGAAATCATTCTAATCAGATTTGCTGCTCAAGAAACATGTCTGATTATTCTTTCTTTCTCTCTCTCTCTCTCTCTCTATATATATATATATTTTTATTTTCATTATTTTTTATTTATTAATTTCATGTATTTGTAATTGAAATAAACAAATATGTAGTGCTGTCAAATGATTAATCGCAATCAATAGCATCCAAAATAAAAGTTTTTGTTAACATAATATATGTTTGTGTGCTGTGTATGTTTATTATGTATATATAAATACACACACATGCATGAATATATTTAAGAAAAATATGCTATGTTCAAATATTAAATATATTTATATATAATAGAAATTATATTAATATAAATATATTCATGGAAATATTTGAAGATTTCAGACGCAAAAGCCTCTAAATGCCGTCTGAAATTTTCATCTAAAATGAGCATTTTTATCAGGCTCCTTGTTTAGGTTCAGTAATTTAACTCTTATTTCAATATATAGATCCTTTTCTATGCAATTCTGGAATCTGAGGGTTCCAGATTCCAGAATTGTATCTCAGCCAAATATTGTCCTATCCTAACAAACCATACATCAATGGAAAGATTATTTATTCAGCTTTCAGATGATGTATAAATCTCAATTTTAAAAAAATTGACCCTTATGACTGAGTTTGTGGTCTAGGATCACATATTATGTAAACGAAAACTTTATTTTGGATGCGATTAATCGCGATTAATCATTTGACATCACTACAAATATGTATAATTTTGATTGTTAATATTTTTTACGGGTTTTATTCTTTCTTTTACGCAGTAGTGTTTGCTGACCAGGTGTTTGGTGATGAGCGGCGGCTCGCAGATGAACTCCTCCTCCTGAATGGACCAGAAGTACTTGTCCATCAGGTGGTCAGGAGAAGCGCAGGTCTCCAGGTCGTCTTCCCTCGTCAGGCGCCGCAGCCACAGCAGCTCACAGTTACAGTGCAGCGGGTTTCCTCCGAAGCTCACCGTCAGCCGGGACGAGCCGGACGCTCTGGGCTCGGACAGCACCTGCGCCTGCTGGAACAGCGCGTCCGGCGGCAGCGTCTGCAGACGGTTCGAGGTCATGTCCAGCCGCACCAGCTTGGTGAGGAGCGTGAAGGTCCCGGCACCGATGTGGTCGATCAGATTGTGGTCCAGCGTTAAGGTGTTGATGGTGGTCATCCTGGCGATGGCTTCCCACGGTAACGTCCTCAGGTTGTTGTAGGACAAATCCAGGTCCTCGATGGTGGAGACGAACTCGTCGAAGGAGGACAGTTCGACGTGCTGAATCTGATTATTGCCCAGGATCAGGTGCCTGAGGTTGATCAGACCCTTCAGCTGGTCGCTGTTGATGACTGTCAGTCGGTTCCCGTCCATGTGCAGCGCTCTCAGAGACTTCAGGCCGAGGAAAGCGTGCGGTGCGATCTGGCTGATGGTGTTGCGGGACAGAGTGAGGTGCACCAGGCTCGTCATGTTGAGGAAGTCTTTTCGGCGGATGGCCGTGATGAAGTTGTCGGTCAGACGCAGCTCGACGGTCTTGCGGTCGATGGTGGGCGGCACAAAGAGCAGGCCGGTTTTGGCGCAGAGGAGCGTGAGCGTGGGCGAGATGGTCTGACAGATGCAGCGTCCCGGGCAATGCTGAGCCTTCACCAGCGCGCCGAACACCAGCACGTAAAACACCAGCCTCTCCATGATTCATCAGCTGCCTAAACCTGCACAAACACACGGATCGAGACGTGAGATGTTAAAAACAACATGCTTTTAGCACAGTGAAAAATCCAAGGGAGATGATGCACCTGAAAGTTAATGGAGCTTTAATTTGACAAAGTAACATTTAGAAATGTTCAGAAATTATATTTTATGAATAATACTTATTACATTTAAGTATACAAAGAAACAAAACAAAACAAAACAAAACATAACAAAAAAACAATGCACACTCCTGTTCAAAAGTCTGGGGTTAGTAAGATTTTTTACAAACACAAACACACAGAACGAGACGTCAGGATTCACACACACGCTTGTGCATTTCATATAAAACGGTACACAAAAAAACATTTTATTTCTAACTTACTACAACTAGATTTTCTAAAACTAAAATAAATAAATAAATATATATACGTATATTAAAAAAATGTTTTTATATAGATACAATTTCAGTTAGTTGCCATGCATACACATTTCAACATATATATTTTTTTAAATATAAAGTTCTATATATATATTGAATGAAATTGTTACTAACTGGCAATAATAATAATAATAAAAAACTAAACTAAGTAGTTATTTAAAAGTAATAAAAAAAATGAAAAAAGCAAATTACAAAATTACAAAAAATAAATTTAAATGAAAACTCAAAATATAAAATAAAAATAAAATACAAATAAATTTGTAAACTAAAATTGAAATAAAAATGAATTAAACCTAAATAGTAATTAAAACATAAATAAAAATAATAATAAAAATGGCAAAATGACTAAAAGTAAACTAAAACTGAAAACCCAAAATATGAAATAAAAAACTAAAATAAAATGAAAATGTTTTATTTTTAACCTAAAACTGAAATAAAAATAAACCTAAACTGTAAATAAACAAAAGTAAAAATGACAAAAGCACATAAAATTTCTACAATTAAAGATAAAAAAATATAAAATAAAAAACTTTAATAAAAATAAAACAATCTTTCATTTCTAAACTTGAACTGAAATAAAAATAAATGAAACCGAAAAATTTATAAAAAAAAACGAATAATAAAAATATTATATAGAAGTACATTATTTAGTAACAAAATTACTAAAAATAAATTTAAATGAAAACTGACATAAATTAACATTTAGTTGGCAATAAATAAAAAAAAAATAAAATTAAATAAATATAACGTCTACATAAAAATAAATAATAAAGTCATATGTGAAATCAAGGCTCATAAATGTCCAATAATAGTCAGTATCATGTATCTCAGTAACTTCTTTTAAGAATGTGTATTAAAAACAACACAAAATTACCCAAAATTATTTACATTTTTAATATTACTCAACATCAATGGAGAATTAATCTGACATAAAGAAACATTTAGAGATGTCAATAAATAACTAATAAATTGAGGCTCGTACATCCTCAATGCAACCTATTTCCTAGTGAAATGGAATATTTAAAAAACAAATAATGTGAGGCACAATATCATTTTATCCATGGTGAACCGATTGGTAGAAATTGGGTGAAAAATCAGAAGTGTTGATGACATCCGCTGGAAATGAAAGTCTTTTGAGAAGCAGCCCACGTTACCAATTAAATGACCTCTGGATGACCAAATGTGAAGACTTCACTTGAGAAAAACATGTGCTGTTGAATCATTCACAATAAGAACATTTATCATATAAAGCATGAGCGTGCGGCGAGGTTACTGACTGTAGCTTAATAAAGCTTTTCCCAACCGTTTCCTGCGAGTCCAAGGAAAAGCAGCTCATCCATTATAAACCTTGATCTCTGCCATGCATTTCTTATTAAACTCTCAACAACACAATGCGGATGGAGATTTTCCTCATAATCGAGGGCCGTGGAAATCTCAGAGTAATAGCTTTGTGCGCTGCGGACCGATTCTGAGCCGAAGTAACGCTGCGGAAAATTAGACGCTTGTAGGACCGACTTAATTGTCCTATAAATTGTGGCAATAAAGCAGAAGGGACGCGGAGGAATAAAGCGGTGTTTGATCTGCATGGGTCAGGTGTGGATACGGTTTGATGACTGACGCTCGCGCTCTTTCATCTCTATTTACACACATTGATTTCTGCACTCAAGAGATTCAGCTCAGAATTAAAAGAGTGGAGAATAAAAAAACATAAAATGATCTCACCAAATCATCTGCCACGTCAGGTGTCTTTCTCTCTGTAATCTCTCCATCTTTGCAGTGTTTTGTCTTATTTCTGTCAAACTAATGTTTTATTCATCTGCTGTCCTTGGCTCTGTAACTCTCCATCATTTAGTGAGTGGATTCTCCATCCGAGCTCTCGCCGCGCTTGAGTTCATACGACACGTGACGAGATTTTATGGTGCAGGTGCTAATATAAAGAGATCATGTATGAAACAATGACCAAATGAAAAACTCTTTCAAGCGTTACGAAGTCTCTTTGGTTAATTAGTTTTGTTCTTTAAGCCTCATATATGAAAGCAACACGACACTGACTGCAATATGTCAAGAGTAGTTTTAATAGAATCAAATCCATTAGATTAAGCTTTATTAAATTCATGATATATTCATGAGGATCTTGCTGGCTATATAAAATAAAGCAACACACTATGGTCATTAGAAAGAAATGTCAAATTTTGACAAAATTAATCACCAAATCAGTTTTGTTTTAGTATTGAGACTATCTATCTATCTATCTTAGTAATTGTCAAATGATTAATCACGATATAAAGTTTTTGTTTATATAATATATGTGTGTGTACTGTGTATATTTATTATGTATATATAAAGACACAAACATACAGCATATATTTTGAAGATATTTACATATTGTCAGGATCATGGACCTGTCTGTGTGTTTTTGCTCCCCATGTGTTCCCTGTGATCCAGATTGTTGATTTGATTCCAGGTGTGTCTCGTCTTCCTCCCTGATTGTCCTGTCTTTAAAAGCCTCAGTCCATTCAGTTAGTGTCTGTCGGTCCTTGAATATCTTCCCTGCCTGTGCTCTATGTTTCCCTGTTGGATATTAAAGACTCTAGTTTTGTGAATTCCTCGTCTCCTCGTTCTGTGCTTCCGTGATTCCTTGCTCGCTGGTATAACATGACACATATATTTACGTGTATATTTATATTCATAAATTATATCATATATAAATATATTTAATATATAAGCGTAACATATTTTTCTTAAATATATACATGCATGTGTGAGTATTTATATCTACATAATAAATATACACAGTACACACACATATATTATGTAAACAAAAACTTTTATTTTGGATGCGATTAATCGTTTGACAACACAACACTAATGTTTTATATATATATTAATTTATTTTTAATTTGAATGTTTTTTATTTTATTAGTATTTCTATTTCTAGTTTCAATTCACTATTTGAAAGAAAATTTGAAAAAGAAATTATTAAGTTTTGCTTTTTTTTTTTTACACAGTTTTTCATGCTTAGTTTTTTTTACATGTTTATATATTTTCTTCATTCTTGATGACGTTTCCATGTTAAAATAGCTTCTAGTCCGTTATTTCAATACATGGCAGCAGACTTCAACTAAATGGATAATGAACCGTTAGAGTGGGTTTGTTTTTGAAAATGACGAATAGACAAGGATTCGAATGCACATGGTTTTACTGAAAGATGGACCTATAAATGATACTGCAGATTAAGTAATATGACTGTGTTTGTTTATATTTTATTTTAAATGTAAAATTATAAATATATACTAAAGACTTTTTTATTAGTTACTCACTTTAACATTTGAAAGAAACTTCTTTAAATTTTTTTATATTTTATTTTAAATGTAATTTAAATATTTTTTATTACATTTATTTTACTTCAAATAACAATTTTTGCAATTTTGCTTTATACAATAAAGCAACACTATGGTCATAAAAAAAAAAATCAAAATCAAAGTCTTACAAAATTAATAACCAAATCAGTGTTGTCTTAGTATATATTTTTCATATTAATTTAAATATTTTAGTAATGTTACAATTTTATTAATTGCCTATGTCTGCAAAAAAGTTTTTTAAATCGTTTCATTTATTTTAAGTTATTTTAGTACAGTACATTTAATTGAACTAAATGAAAATGAAAGAAAATTTTGAAAAAGAAAGAAATGGCAACTAGCTGAAAAAATAAGTTTAATATTTATTTTTTGGCATTTTGCGTTTATTGTGACAGGACAGTTAATTGAATGCATTTAAAAAAATAAAAACGAAAACCATTTCTGTGTTGTCAGTTTTGATTTACTGCAAAATAAGAGACTGATAGTTTCTATACTAGGAATTTTTCTGCTCAGCATCAACAAATTACATTTCTAAATCTGTTGGCAAGTATAGAAATGTCACTATGAAAGTTAATTATTGAATATCTTCAGATGTTTTGACCTGCAGAACCCCTGACAACATCTGACCTTCAGTATAACATCCCTCACAAAACTCTGACTCTCCAGTAACCACGAAAAATTAAACCATGAAAATGATTTCTGAACTCATATTGATCTGTTGACGTGCCCATTTGACCCAGTAGAAAAAATAAGCTTCGCTCTATTCAACTCACAAAGTCATCATTTCCTACATTCTGCTTCGAAGAGTGCAAGACTCCATAAGAAACATGCAAGTCTGATACCCATAATGCACCATGAGAAACACATGCTTAATAATTAATACCACTTTTAAGACTTTTAAGCAAATAAAATGCATCACTGAGTCAAAGAAATTAGTTCTTTTATTCATCAAGGATGCATTAAATTGCTCAAAAGTGACAGTAAAGACATTTATAATATTACAAAAGATTTCTATTTCAAATAAATGCTGTTCCTTTGAACTTTCTGTTCATCTGTGAATCCTGACAAATAAAATGCATCACAGTTTCCACGTAAATATTGTGCAGCACAACTGTTTTCAACATTGATAATAATCAGAAATGTTTCATGAGCAGCAAATCAGTATATTATTATGATTTCTGAAGATCATGTGATACTGAAGACTGGAGTAATGATGCTGAAAATACAGCTTTGATTACAGAAATAAATTATACTTTAATGTATATTAAAATAGAAAACTGTTATTTTAAACTATAATAATATTCAACAATTTCTACAGTTTTTACTGTATTTTCAACCACTTTTAAACTGTAGTGTATATGATTTTTTTTCGATCACTATTTTAGTTTATTAGTTTTTAGATATGTAAGAAAAAGCACAAAAAAAAGTTTATCAACATATTCATATTTTTAAGTACAAATATCCCCTATAATTTCTTGATTAATATAAATTCATACAGTAAAACTGCATGCATAATAATTACATAAAAGTCTGAGAAAATCCATGTTTAAACAGATAAGGTGTCATTTGTTAACATTACTATTGTATTAATTAACATGAACGAACAATGATCAACACATTTATTACAGTATTTATTAATCTTTGTTAATGTTAGTTAATAAAAATAGTTGTTCATTGTTTGTTCATGATAGTTCAGTGCATTAACTAATGTTAACAAACACAACTTGTGATTTTAATAATGCATTAGTAAATGCTGAAATTAACATTAATAACTAAGATTAATAAATGTTGTAGAAGTATTGTTCAATCTTAGTTCATGTTAACTAATGAACCTTATTGTAAAGTGTTACCGTCACATCACATGTCAGCTGCCCAATTTCTAATTCATCCTCTGCTTATGTTCTGCTAATGAGCTTGTTATTTTGGCTAAATTAACAAATCTAATTGCAAAAGCTAATGTGTGTGTAACGGCGGTATCGATAAGTTTCTGCAGAGCTTGTTGATCGATAAGTCCAACGCCGAGTTCAACAACGGCCCGATGCGCCAGCGACTGAGGAATAATTGTGTGTGTATTCAAGTACTAACTGGGACACTAGTGGCTTTTCTCAGTGGAGATTGTGCTGCGGAGCGTTTCCTGTCTCTGCCTCGGAGGATTCGCTCGATTGATCTGCTGTATCTCCGGTAACAGAGCAAAAAAACAGCCTGGAGAACTTTGTTTCCAAGGCAACTCTGCACAAGAATGTAGGTCTTTGAATTGCATTAAGCTGCAGGAGAAATCCAGGTCTTGATGGAGATAGGAGAGGTCTTGAATATTTACAAGTGCTTTAACCAGGCTTTTAAGGAGCGTGAAGAGCAGATGAATGCACACGACGTCGTACGCTGATCCCACAGCCATTTGTCTTGAGTAAAACATCAGCCATTAACTTCAAAGTGCAGCGGTGAGATTCTGTGCATCACATTATTATGAGTCCGAGCCGCTTCTGTTCATGCACACTACTTCACATCACCTCCGTCCTCATTGTGAACAGTTAGTAGATTTCCTTTGCTTTGGCCAAGACATTTTCATATACCTAGAATGTTTCTTAACCCTTAAGAAAACTTTAAACAAAATGTATGTGTTTTTGTTGAGTATCATATATCATTCATCAGGCTTTTATGCCTCATATAGTCTGATATAGTGAGAATATGTGCAAAAAAAGGTTTAATTTTATTTAGAGACTCAAACTGAACGGAATATGCAATTTGGTGCAAATGTTGATTTACATTTATTCATTTAGCAGACGTTATTATCCAAAGCGACTTGATATTTATTTGAACAAAAAGTATGAAATTGTGATGGCTGTAATGTAAATGAATGTGATCTGTTTAACAGTATAGCAGATACATAAAACGATAGAAATATCAGTCGTTAGGTTAGAAACAAGAATATTACTTATTAAAATTATAAAAAAAAATCGTGATCTCAGAGAAGTGGAAACATGAATTTTCAATTCTTCTTGAAGGGAAAAATCTGGGATTTAAGTGTGAAGCACTCGCATTGAAAGTGAATGTTGAAATGCATTTAGAATAGACACAAAACATCAAAAATATACGTTAACATGACTTTAGTGTGAAAAACTGCATACTAATCATTTCTGTTTAAAGCTACATCCAATTTTACAACATTATCACTATTACAACACAACGTCATGAACTCTAAAACACTAAAACTATCAAAAATGATTATTTAAACAGCTTTACAGCTCAAATAACCCACAAATCTTAACAGAAGCATTAACATTCACATTTGCATTTTTAAATATTTTAAATAAAAAGGAGAGACATTTAAAAAAAAAGTGTAGTAATCAACATTACGGCACAAATGCTGTCAACTGAGTTTAAGATCATTAAGTTCCCTTTTTTAATAAGCTCCCTTTTTTCTATTTTTAACAGACGTGAGCTTTGAAATATTAAAATATTCACTGTTTTATTAGTATAGCCACAAGACATACACACGTGTGATAATAAGAGTGGTAAAACCACTTACTAACATTTCTATGTAAAGTAACATTACATTTTACAACTTTGTCACCATGACAAAGGTTAAACCATAAAATGACTGTAAAAATAATCATTTGAAAAGCTTTACAGCTCAAAAAACACAAGAACAATTAATAAAACAATAATAAGCTTCACTTTTTTTTACTTCTAAATCCTCTAAAAAATTCCCCCACTGTAACCTATATTTCTGATGTTGCTTTTCAAAGAAAACAAGAAAGAAATCAAAAATATATCTTGTGTTAATCAAGGAAGCTTGCATTTTCCTTCCGAGTTGCTTTAGCTCTTTCTTGTCACAGTGTAAATGTGTGAGTTTGATCAGAGCAGCTGTACTCTTTTACAGAAATACTTCCTTCAATTACAACACAAACTCATGCATTATTAAAAGATACAGAGTTCAAAAGGTTCTGTTGAACAGGTCCGACTCGCTTCATGAAGCTTTCATGGTTTAAGAGTTTCCACATATTCTAGCATGACCAAACTTAGTGTATTTACTAGTTGCCATATCAAAACGACATAGACAAAAGATTACGCCAATATTCAAAAATCTATTTGATCTCTAATCTATTATTTAACAGGTTAAAATGGACACATATAACTCTTATTACTTCTATTGAGAAACCATGAGAAACAGACTGAGAGGAAGAACTTGAACGTTCAGAAATTATTATTTCAAGAATAATAATTGTTTTGAACTATGCCATATAGCTGTGTTTTGCAGTGTTTTCACTGTCAAACTCCAAAATTAGTATATTTTTAATTATAAAAAAGCCATTATTTTATATGAAAAAGTTAATTGTAGTTTATTGATAAATTTTAGTCTGTCTTATTTTTTTTGATCAGATAATATTTTAAACTGTTATATGTTATACACTGTCATACACTGAATAAAAAAAATTAATAAAACATAATTGTGAGTTTTTATCTCACAACTGCGAGTTATAAAGTCATAATTGCGAGAAAAAAAATCAGAATTGCACTTTGTAGGCTAGAGTTGCATTTATAGAATTGCGTTGAGTTTTATATCTCAATTCTGACTTTATAACTCACAATTGCGAGTTTAGGACTATATCACGGAATTCTGAGAAAAAAAATCTGAATTGTGAGAAAAAAGTTGCAAGTACTTAAAAAAATAAAAATAATTAAATGGCAAAAACGGCATCCATAGAAACAAGACCAATTAATGTGTTAAAAAAATACTCTGAACCCCAGGTGAATTTACACAAACTGAGAAAGTCAGAAAGTGTTCTCTATCTCACCTCGAGGTGTAATTTCCAGAAGCGTGATACGTGGTAAACATGTGACAGTCTGTTCATTACACACCTAAAGCTCATCATCCGGTGTGTTCGCTCCTCAGAGACAGACAAACACTAATTAGACAAACACCAATGAACTTTTCCTGCCCTCAGAGTCATGAATAGGGTTGGGTATCGTTTTTTTTTTTTTCGATACCGGTGCCAAATCGATACTTTTAAAACGGTGCCGGTGCCTAAACGGTGCCTGAACCGATACTTGTTATTTATATATATATATATATATATATAGTATATACACACACACACACACACACATACTGTATTATGGAACTAATGAAGCTCCAGGAAATCCCCAAAGGCATTGCTATTCCTGTAACTGAGTAAACAGAAGATATAAACGTTTTGAATGATAAAACAGATACATTAAACACTCGACTATGACAATATATAGTTTGTCTGTGTTATTCAAGTCATCTCTGGTATTTTCATAATAATTAAGTATATTTAAAATCCATTGCTAATCAATGCATTAGTAGCCTATGGAACATATTTTCTGCCTCATTCTGTGACAAGAAGCTATCAGATCACAAAAGGAAACATTTAACTGGTGTTGTGGACTAAAAAGGTTATAATGTTCTATTTTGTTGGTTTAAATAGGTTTAAAAACGTGAATACAAGAGAATTTTAGCTTTAGGCATTTTAATTAAAGCTAGGGCTGGGCGGTATATAGAGTTTGTACGATATATCGATATATTCTTTATAATCGATACGTTATTATGAAGCAATAGAGTTAATATTGATATACAGTAGTTTGATACGAGCGCATCTGGTGATAAAATATATAGGGAGGACACAGACTGAACTGCGGAGAAAGTGCATAATACAATTTGTTCTAAACATGTGACAAGCTTTATATGAAGGGCTATAAAAAAACTCGTAAGATACAGTAGCCTATAGTTTCAGTTTAAAGCGGCTCGCGCTCTCAGATGCTCTGACAGAAAGGCTGCGTGTGCCTCTGACAGAGATGCTTCTCGCGCTGTTTAATGTGTTTGCTGTTTTCCGTAATGCATAACTTACAATTCACAGGTATATTCTCCATCTGTAAATGTTAGAAAGCCATGGAAATATTTCCATTTTGCTGTCAGAAGTGCGTGAGCTTTTGCTTTGCGATTCTCTGCTAAACTTCACACACTTCATTTAGAATGAGCGCCGCCGCGCGCGTGCGCGCCAAACAGACGGCGCGCAATGAAATAGGAGTGCAATAACTCTGACTAAAATATACATTTGGCTGAAATATTTGTAGTTGTAGCCTGTGATGCTTCTTACGTGCATTTCGGAGAAACAAAGGACAAATATTTTAATCGATCGCTCAGGCATGGCACCGACATGAGGTACCGAAATCTGCGTTCTGATTCGGTTCTAGTACATACCGGTTCCATAGGTACCGGTGCCATATTGGTACCGGGTTTCGGTACCCAACCCTAGTCATGAAGCGTCAGACTTTAGCACAATTATTGACGACTCCGGCTCGGTGTGGTCTTTGAAAGTATGTAGTCAGATTACTTAAAGCTCAAAGGCCTTCAGGAGATCTGACTCACATGAGAGCTTTTCACAAAAAACAATCATTCTTCTGCATATTTATTCATGGGAAATGTTATCACTGAATCCTAACTCATAAACAGAGCCGGTTTCTCTGGAGAACGAGTGTGTTTGTGTCCGAGCGCGGTCTCATAACTCATCAGTCACGGACTATTATGAAGGGAAATTTAACGAGATGAATCACTCTCCAAACTGTAATGAGCATTTTAATAAGCTGCACTTCTCATCCAGAGAACACTGCTGTGAAATTGAGCACAAAGACGCTTTGGCGAATCAAAACGTCACAGATGACCTAACGGAGAACTTGGGATGTTTCTTTCTTTGGCGAGACGTGATTATTCACGAGCCCCCTGCAGACGTGATGAGGAGAGAACAAACTCTTGCCTCCTTCACAGCTCCGTTAATGAGCAGAACAATCACTTCTCCACGCTGTTTTCTTCCTCGTGTCAGCCCGCCGCCCGCTTTAACTGCACTGAGGAGAAGTGCCTTTATACTGCATTTGAATTGACTTTAAAAGTGCATTTCACACTGCATTATGGGTATGAAAACATGGCAGGCCTGTTACGTGTTTTTAACCCTCGCTCTTGTGAACGGCAGAAGTACAGTCCATATGCCAGCTGCTGTAATTCATCCAAAAAAAATCTTTTTTTACCATGTTTTTAGGAATATAATGTTGTATATAATCAGGTGAATGATATTTGAACAAACCCTTCTATAAAAACCTTCAGAATATAGATAGGAATAATGTGTATGTAAGTGCTGCTGAAGAGATACAAACATCATTTAGATAAAACGCCCTTTAAAAATGTATTGAAATTAAAATATACAGACTCAAATAGATGAAATACAATAATAAAATCATGCTAATGATATAGAAACAAAACCTTCTATAAAAACCTTCAGAATATAGATATGAATAAAACTGCTAAGTTTGGTGTATATGTACAGTAAGTGCTGATTAAGTGCATTAAACTCATTTTGAGAAAGCGACCATTAAATATATGTATTATAACTGAAATCTACATGCATAACTCGATAAACTAGATTATTTTCACTTATTTGAAACATGTTATAGAAGCAAAATAGCTGAAAATCTAAAAACTGTGAATGAAACTGTGCACCAGTGTATGAAAAAGCTGCTTTGTCATCCAAAAAAAAAAGAGAAGCATTTTCACCATGTTTTTATGAATAAAATGTTGTATAAAATGAGTAAAATTATATATAAACAAACCCCTCCATAAAAACCTTCAGAATATAGAAAGGAATAAACTGGTAAGTTTAGTGTAGATCCATGGCTTAGTCATATTTTTCAGAAAACATTTTTTTTTATTTTTCATACAATGAAACTCAAAGTGGTCCAAAATTGTTTGGACCCTGTGTTTTTCTAAATCTTCTTCTTTTGTGTTTTGCAGAAGAAAGTAAGTCATACAGATTTGGAAAGACATGAGGGTGAAGAAATTATGACAATGATCATTTTTAGGTGAACTATCACTTTAAAGTTACCATATTTAGTGTTGTGCGGGGTTCGTGCGCTTGCGCGTGCCTCAAAAGAGGACTTACAATGACTAACAAAGATACATAACAGCTACAAGTGTATGCACTACTTGCTTTATGCAAGCACTATATAGGAAAATCACTATACAGTAAAAGGCATTTACCCTAGTATACTTTATGCTAGACACGTTCACTTGATAGTGAAACAAACAGCCACCCACAAATAGTCTATTTAGCTTCAGGCTGTCAATCGAGAGTCACGCAGACCTATAACAACCCAGCCACAACACATAATTGTGAATAACATGCCTTACCTTAACACAGAATGCCTTGTGTTCTTTTTGCCATGGTGGCTATATGATACTATATGATGCTAACTGCAGAATCAGATTTCAAGGACTTCGCGCGCAGATCAACGGCCTCCAACGTTTATATTTTTTCTATGAATCTTTGAGTTAACATACTAAACATGAGTGGAATTTGCACGCAGCGCCCCCGCACCTTGATGCTCATGACAAGAATACAGCATGTATAGTTATCTTTATTGAAGTGAATTAGGAACATTTAAACTCGCCGTCATGCATGAATCAAATGATATTTTTGCAACTTTACACATAATAATCCACGATGATCACATTACACAAAACTGAAATTGCACGTCAAAATAACACATTGTCAATATTTTTTGAGACCCCCCAAAATTTCACAAATCACTTTTTCAGGGGAGCCCATGTCTTATTAAGGGGAGCCGAGCTCCCCCTAGCTCCCCCGTAGTTCACACCCTGCCTCCATGTGTCACATAAAGCTCCGTCAGGAGTGAATTTAACTGTTCACATGATGAAGTGATAGCAATTATAGAATAGAATAGAATTTCAGCTGCAGTGCTTGAAGATTCAACCATAAATATTTATTCTAAAACTGTTTCCTCTGTGTTTCACAGCTAACCTTTGAGATTACATATCTAGCATGACCTTTACAGATCTTCTGTTATTTTCTTTGAAGATTTACTGATGTTTACATAAATCCACAGAGATGTTTAGAGCTGTATCTGAGAAGAGCCAAAAAATACAAATAAAATACATTGGCGCCGGAGTCATAAATGAACCAGCATGAACATGTAAAATATATTTTATTCAAATATAATATTTAATTAAAAAAATTGAACTTTTAAATAAAGCAAATCAATAATAATAAATATCTAAATATATAATATTTAAATGTATATTTAACACATATTTAGATAATAATAATAATAAACTGTTTAAACAAACAAACAAAAATTAGTTTTGTACCAAAAATGGTATTAAAAATCATGGACTTATTAGGTATTGGAACCCTAATAACAACAATGACAATAATATCTAAATATTATTTATAATATTTAAATGTATATATAACATTTTAAAACAAAATCTGTACATTATCTAAATATTATTTTATGATAAATCTGTTACCTAAATATTACACACACACACATAGATATAATAATAATAATAATAATAATGATAAACGTGTTATTATAATAAATAAATAAATAAATAAACATTGTGAACTTTCATGAAGGTATTGGTATAATTTTCTACAATCCTAATCATGACAACTCTAACAACAATGATAATGATAATAATATCTATATTATTTATAATATTTAACTCTCTGGGGTCGACTGTCTCTCAGTGTGGGTTTTATGGCTTTATTTCAGCTACGTTTTTTCCTCCAGAACTTACTAACCACGCATAATGTTTTTTTTCTAAAAAATGCAAACATGTACATCCATCTTGGTCACATATTATTTTGTAGCACAGTTTGTGCTGAATACAAAAAAATGACATGTTGGTCAATAGTATGTTATAAGTAGCTGAAATAAGCACAAATGTCAGGGCATGTCAAAACATCTCAAGGGCCCCAAAATAACCTTAGACCCCAGAGGGTTAAGTGTATGTATAAGGTTTTAAAAACCATGTAATGAAATCTGGATCATGAGAATCCCATAAGGTTTCATGTTGATTTGTTTGAGATCTTCTGATATAAAGTGTTGTGTGTCAGAAGTTCAAGAGCTCTTTAACAGTCTGACCCAGAGCACTTCAGATCCGTCTGTCTACTGATGACGTGTCTAATGTTTGTTTGCTTGAGCTGCACTGAGCCGCATTACAAAGGTTAAAACTCCTGTTCTGTGACTTCTGTCTTTTGCCTAAAGCGAGAGTTCACAAGCACACATGATGTAAACAAACATGAAGGAGGTCTACCGTCCCCAGACGCTTCCTGGAAGCTCTCGCTCGCTTCAGAAGAGCTTTTTAGGATCTTTCTGCACTAGTTTGTCCTGTCGCTGTTGATTAGAGATCAGAGAGATGTTTCTGTTGATGTGTATTGATTGTGTTTGTCAGTACACAGATCGAAATAATGTAATACTACTGACTGAATGGACTTGATTGAATTTGCTTTGTGTTTAGGTGAAAGTTCAGTTGATTTAAAACCACATTAATATGTCAAACTACAACACATGCATCAACAGTCACTGCAAAACCCAATGAACGACTTCTACAGACTTCAGAATCAGTAGAGAGACTTGATATGTGACTAGTTTAAAGACACTTCACTTTAAAGCAAGACACCACAGGTGAATAGGACAAAAATTAACAATAGATATCAACATATTTTCATTTAAGTTAATTACAGTACTTTAAGAAATGCAAACATAACATTTCAGAAAACTTGTACCACAAAAAAAAAAAAAAAAAGTTTAAATGTGCAAATTTAGGCATTATTTAAAGGGGTGGTTGATTGCGATTTCACTTTTGTAACATTAGTTAGTGTGTAATGTTGCTGTTTGAGCATAAACAATATCTGCAGAGTTGCGGCGCTGAAAGTTCAATGCAAACGGAGATATCATCTTTTAAAATTCTGGCAGTTTAATGCCTACAAAAACGACAGGTAAGGGACTACAACGAGTTACTTCCCGGGTCCGTTACGTCACAAACCCAGATAAACCCCGCCCCCGGGAACACGCAGCAAAGGGGGCGAGGCCATGCTGCGCTGCTTTAAAGAAGAGGAAGAGAAAACTAGGGATGTACATAAAAATCTATTCATATGAATCGTGATTCTGTCTTCTAACGATTCTAATGGATTCTCAAGTTTCAAAATCATTAAAGCAGCAGTTCTTAATACTGTTACTCGTGTCGCCCTGCTCTGCATCTCTCTCTCTCTCTCTCTCATTCAGATCGTCAGATCAGCTCCAACAAACTGTTCCAATTATACACTTATTTTCACACAGCAATGAGAAGCATTATAAATGGACACGTGTGCGGTTGCTGTGCTGTATTAAAGCTTTAATCAGGATAAAACCGTATATTAAAAGCTAACAGAAGCAGTAGCACTTACAAATAGCAGCGTATTTAAAAGTATGAGACAACAACCAAACATACCATTAAGAGCCGTGCTTGCACAGGTTCTGCACGATCCTCTTCACTAATATCCTCTGGGTCTCAATCGGGCTCAAATTGATAAGCATTATAGACAACGCCACTGTTTACAATTCAACCGGAGCACATGCTACTGAGGCGAGGGGCGGGACGTTCAGGCGTGCAGTAGAGGCGGTTTAGCCAATCACAACACACTGAGCCAGCTAACCAATCTCAGCCCATCGCGTATTTCTGAAGGAGGATATTCATAAAACCAGGAAATAAATCGAGGCGTTTGTCAGAGAAGGGACAGAGAGGTGTGGAATAAAGGTAAATTATGTGAAAAATAATGCGTTTTTAAAAAAACCAAGCATGAACACATGCTAGACTGCACCCCATAAACACAATCAAGCCTAGAAAAAAAACAGTCAACCACCCCTTTAATGAAAAATGCACAAATTTGCACACACTTCCAGAAAATAAATCTGAATATTGGATAAAGCCAGATAAAAAAAAATCTCGTTTCATTTTGTTGACATATTTGAGGTTTTGATTTTGGAGTTCTTGTTTTATCACTAGAGGAAAAATGCATTTGCACTATGTTTTTAGGAATAAAATGTTGTGAATGATATATCAAAAAATATCTCAGTAAAAACCTTCAGAATATACATAGGAATAAAACTCTAAGTTGTGTTGTAAGTGCTGCTGAAGTGGAGCAAAAATCTCATTTTGAGAAAATGGCCTTTAAATATATTGGTCACACTTTATTTTAAGGTCCAATTCTCACTATTAACAAACCATTAACTACGACTTTTGCCTCAATAAACTCCTAATTTGCTGATTATTAATGGTTAGTGCGGTAGTTGTTAAGTTTAGGTATTGGGAAGGATTAGGGATGTAGAATAAGGTCATGTAGAATATGTGCTTTATCAGTAGCCTACTAATAAACAGCCATTATGTTAATAATAGGCATGCTAATAAGCAATGAGTTAATAGTGAGAATTGGTCCCTATACTAAAGTGTTACCAAAATATGTATTGTAATTGAAATCTACAGGCGCAAATACATAACGAGCAAATAAAATAAACACTTAATTTAAGTGTATTTTTTAAAATATATTTTTCCCACTAGTCTGAAAGAACATATTGTAACAGCCAAATTGCCCAAAATCTCAGAATGAATCAGTGCATGAAAAAACAATGTTTTTGCCTGTAGTGTTTTGCCTTAAGTCATATATTTCACGTTCTAGTAGACACGAGTGAGAAAACTGAATGTCTCTCATCTCTCGTGGCTTGTGCTGATGATGTCAGCTCTCTTCACATCAATCATCCAATCAATCGCTCAAACTAACCTTTGACAGCTTATTAATTGTTTTCACCTTAGCCGTCGTCCCAAAGAGATTTACTGAAGAAAACCATCATCCAATCACAGGCCAGAGATAACGATGACATCATGTGTGTACCACTATAAAAGGTCAAGTAAAAGTTCATAGAAAATAAAACAAAAATCATAATTTACTCACTCGTTCAAAACCTGACTTTTTTTTCGACAATCTTTTCCAAATAATAACGATAGCAATTTTGAGTTCCAAAAAGCACCATAATAGCAGTCCTTATGAGTTTTGTGTGAGGAAGCGACTCAAATCTAAATCATTATTCGCTGATAATCGTCTCCTGAGACGCGGCTCATTTCTGTAACTGCTGTAAGTGATGTGTTTATTGTTCACAGATTGAAGTGTTTGTAGATCTCTCGTATGATTACCGGTGTAACTGCACCCATGAAGACCCCCCGCTGAGCTCGCCGTCACGCCGTGAGCGTGTGATTATACGTGTCAGACAGCTTCATACACCACACCAGAGTCTCACGTTCAGCTCGGATTCAAATATTCCCATTCAAACATCTACTGAAACGAAAATAGAAAAACAGCTTGTTTAGAAACCATCATGCTTGTGATATTAAACTATTAGTTAGCATTAACATTAAAGACATCATTATGAAGTTAATACATTCATTTTCCATCCTTATTTTCACTCTCTGTCACAAACAGAGTTATTAAAAGATACACATTAGTTTCTAGGAATAAAGTGCACTGATGAATCATTCACAATGGATGAAGTAAATGAGCTATTAGGAAAGTAAACACACTGGGGTTGATCTTAAAATGTTTACAGTAATTTCTCTTCTTACATTTACACGGCTGAATGTCAAAAGTTTGAGATTATGAGTTAATGACTCCAGTCATCAGTCTCTCTTTGTTCTAAACAGTTCAAATAGCACTAATTGCTGGTTTTAGCTAATTACAGTGTGTTGTAACGAGCCTCTAAATGAATCATTCCAGTGATGTTTGTCAAGTGTTTGCTTGGCTTGCTTTATTCCCTCTTTAATCACTCTGTTTATGTTTTTTTTTTTTTTGTAAAGCAGATATGAATTTAATAACTAGCAGATACTGCTTGTTGGTTTCTAACAATCTAACCTACTGTATATATTGTTTTTTTTGGCTTTATGACAAGCCTTTACGTCCAACCAAATGCAGCAAGTCTAACATATTTGATTTGAGAGCAATAGTGAATATTTTCAGCCCATTGATCACACAAAACATAATCTAAAGCTGAAATAAAATAGAAATATTAAAAACTTAAAAATGTATGTATTCATGAAAAATAAGTTTAAATTGAAGTACTAAGATTACTAAAAACTAGGGGTGTCCCCGACTAAGGATTTTCATAGTCGAATCGGAATTTTCGAATCTTGCCAATATTCGACTGATAGTCGAATCATATGTTTGGGGGCGTGGTCAAAATACATTACCAAGAGTCAAGTTAGACATTCGACAGTAATTAAAAAATGTGTAACGGACGCCTCGCAGATACAAACGGGTAAATAATGTTTTATGTTTTGATTAAAAGATAGTTAACATTAAACATCAGCAAAACCCTAAGAATTCACAACATTTTTTTTCAATAGTGCTCTTATTATTACGTTATGTAGGCTATAGGCTTATAGTTATTAATGTTCTGCATTTCTGTTTTGAGCTGCTCGAGCTGAAGATGACCAGTAAAATTAAGCATATTATAGCTCTTTTTTTAATGAATGGGATTTAACCAATTTCTCTCATACAGAATACGCTTTGTTATTTATGTTACGACATTACAGGCTATCTGCACAAAATGCCCCGAGACCCGAGTGCACAAGTGAACGTGTCTGCGCGGCTCTGAATGAACTCCTTTTGTGGATGCGTTCTTCATGCAACAACGTGCAGAAACACGGCAGTTAAACTCAAAATTAACAGCGTTTTATTATAATAGTGTTCTCATTATAATGTTATGTATATGACAGTCCGAGTTATAGTCATTAATATTATTGTTGTTTGTCTTGCTCGCGATGCGTGCTGAAGAGATAATCACCGTACTACTACAATGAAGCGCTTTTACTGCAGCGCAACTCAACCAAATGCATCTCATACGAGATAAATAATAGTAGGCCTATATACGCGATATATAAAGCGGCCAAAATGTTTTGAAATAACTTGTACCCTACCTGATCGAAAAGAAATCCTGTCTTTCACTCTGCCTGTGTCAAATTGAGTCTTTTTAAAGATTTAATTCCCTGCCGCTCCTCTGTCGGTCACGGATTATGAAAAGTGAAACTTCAATCTATAGGGGTGGTTGGATTTATTCATGCATGTTAAAATATTTATTTATAGCTTCTTTCTTTTCAGATTCTTATTTACAGCATTATCATAATAGGCTGTATTAGCTTATTAGGAGAAAACCGGTAGTTCTCTGTGAAATCAGACATTTGAGCACCCCCATATAGCCAAAATGGCATGATCATAAGACCCCGCGAATATTCGACTGTGAGATTGAGAGTCGAATCAGGCTCCTCGAATCGAAGCATCGAATCGTCGACGATTCGGGGTCACCCCTACTAAAAACTAAACTAAAATGAGAAAAAAAGCTTCTTATACTAAAGGAAAAGTTCACAGAAAAAATAAATAAATAAATAAATAAATGTTTCTACAAAATAAAACTTAGCAGGTGCTTTTTTCCAAACAATTTCGAGCTCTAAAAAGGACACAAAAGGAAATTAAAGCCTAAATAAAATATAAATAATAAAAACTTAAACTATAAATATTAAAAATGAAAATTAGTAGTAAAATAAGTACTAAAATTGAATAAAATATAATAAAATACAAATAAAATGCTAAATAGAAATAAAAAACTAACAAATGACAAAATCACACAGAATGAAAAACTTAAACTAAAATTATTTTTAAAATTAATAATAATAATAAATACTATAACGTATGCTTACAAATGATACTAAAATCACACTGAACAACATGAAGCAGAGTAATTAATGAAAGAATGTTCATTTTTAGACAATGCAATAGACAGAGGTCACTGATTTTTATAATATATGAAGTAAGTACAGATGTTCATTCTGTATTCAGTGTTCAGTCATTGTGAGGGATGTGCTCTGGGATTTTCAGTGTCTTAAACTATTAGATCTGATCATCAGAAGCACACTGTAAATATTAGGGGCTGTTATTGACATGTCTGAGAGAGCTTGGATCAATACTGTATACACCAGTGTAAAACACCTCATCTCTACAGCACCGAGTGAAAATACTTACACATCACCCAGAACTCTGTGCAAGTGACAATTGACTTCTAAAGCTTTCTAATAGTGTGTTTAACACTGTGTGTGATGTAAAACACATTTCTGCCTAATTAACCCTTCAGATGCTGTCCTATGTGTGAGTTCACTGATAATTGATTTATTTTCTTGCCTTTGACTGGATCAGAGTATGACATCACATCACACCAAACTGTAGTTTGTGAGGCAGCAGAGCAAAAATAAGATGACAAAAGAGAAATCTAGCTGCTGTGTGAATGTGAGGGGAAACAGCCTCTCACGCTCTCTTCCTCTTTGTGATTGGCTGATTGCCCAGTCAGTGTGATAATGCCCGCCTCTTTTTCTGTCATCTCTTCTGTGATTGGCTGATTGCCCTGTCAGTGTGATAATGCCTGCCTCTTTTTCTGTCATCTCTTCTGTGATTGGCTGATTGCCCAGTCAGTGTGATAATGCCCGCCTCTTGGTCAAATGGGTCAAAGGCCCTGTTTACACCTGGTATTAAGATATGTTTTGGTTGATAGATGAAGGAGACACATTTCTGTTCACACCTGGTGTATTAATCCATCTCTTTTGTCCACATTTGACCACTTCTGTTCTGATTTCTTTTGAAGGGAGGGTGTATGGGCCGGTGTATATGGGCTTTTTCTGATCTTTCAATCTAATATTGTGAAATAAGCTCACGCAAATTACAAGCTGAACGCTGTGGTTTGTTTGTTTGTTTTTTCTTTTTCAAAGCTATTTTTAAAAACGTTTACTGAATGTTAAAAAATATATATTTTATAATCAAAATTGCACTGAGAAGAAAAAATATTAGTCACACATAAGTTGTCAGCAAATACTTAAAATCTTACTGGTGTTCAGAAAAGAATAAGATAAATATACGTAGCTATAAAATTATAGTACAAAATATATATACAATTATAAAATAAAACAAAATGAGACATTATTATTAATATCATTATTGCCTTATTTTTTAAATATTAAGTAAGTAAATTCTTAGTAATAATAATAATAGCTGAACAACAGTTAGCAGTAACAAATATAATTTTTTAAAAGCAATATATGTAATATACATGAACTGCTGTTCAAAGGTTTGGGGTCAGTATGTTTTTTTTAAAAGAAATTAATACTTTTATTCTTCAAGGTCACATTGAATTTATCAAAAGTGACAGTAAAGACATTTATATTGTTGATTTATATTTCAAATTAATGCTTTTTAAAATTATATTCATCAAAGAATCCTGAAAAAAAAATCTAAATATATTACAAAATACAAAAATATATTAAAAACATATTTTAAAAAATGTATAACACTGAAGACTGGAGTAATAGCAGAAAATTCACCTTTCCATCACAGAAATAAATTACAAATTTAAAATATATTCAAATAGAAAATAGCTATTTTAAATTCTAAGAATATTTCATAATATTACTGTTTTTACTGTATTTTTGAACAGACTCCATCCATCATCTATAAGACCCTAGACGTGATCCAAACACAAACCAATCCAATCATGATGTAATCTCACTGATGCTCTCTCTGCAGTCTCTGCCAGTCCAGAGCAGGTGTGTTATACGTCCAGTGACCCGTGCTGCATCTTCTCAGAAACAACCCTCCACTTTCTGCTAAGCTGTGATTTAGCTACTGTTAACACGGCCGCTTGGACTGAGTTCATCTCACACAAGCAGAAAGGAGGCGCCCCGTCTGCTGTGATCAGTCTTTAGTTGGCATCCTGCGGTGTTTTGATGAGGAATCTGACTGGCTCTGGGCCCTGAACAGCAGATTGAACTGAGTCAGGACGTTAGCCCAATGCTAATGATAGCAACAGCAGAGTTAGCCGAACGTCAGAGGCTTCTGGAAACAAAATGAAAATAACAACACATCCGTTTAAAAGTGCCTGCAGTGTAGAGGAAGAAAAAATGACAGCATCCTGCAATGATAACTGGTGCTCCAGATGCAATCAGACGCGCTCTGGAAAATACTGCACTTACAACCTCAACAACAGGCCAAAAAAACCCTCATAAACCCTGTGTGACCTCAGCATAATGCTGGAAATTCACAAGAAAAAATATCTCAGTGTTCATATCCTCTGGCACAGGAGGTTTCATAAAGGTTTCATGTCTCTTCATCAAAAAATGATGACATACAACATGATAAAAACCTGAACTACACATCTGCTTCATCTGTAAAGTACAATATGAGTACAATACGGCTGTTATTATAGTTAAAGTAAAACCATAAAAAAGTTACTTTAAGTAAAATGATCTTTAGCGGAAAGAAATCTATGTTATACATTATAAAATACATTATAACAATCTTAAACATTTTATTTTGGTTAATTTAACTTGATGCACTAAAATATAAATTAAAATGTACTGAAATAACAATAAATAAAAAGTACTGAAATAAAAATTTATATAAACTATATAGACAAAATAATAATAATAATAATAAAACTGACAAAAAACACAACAAAATTATCAAAACTAAGTAAAATTGAAATGAAAATGGATATGTAACAAATAATATTATCTTAGTAACATCTCTAAAACTTGCCGGTCATTTAAATTGATGTACTAAAATAATAAACTAATGAATTAAATTAAGGAAAATGCTTTAAAAAAACCGAATGAAAATATAAAAAACAATAACGAAAAAAAGACAAAAACAACAAAATTACTAAAACTTTAAAATTACAATAAAAATGATAAATGGAAAATAAAAAAAACAAAAAATAATTCAAAATATTAATAAATAAAATTATAGTTTCTGATATATTATATAACAGTTTCCTAATAACACATAGTGGTCATTTAACTTGATGTAGATTAAAAATAAATAAAATAATAAAAATGGCTAATTATGAAAAAAACAAAACAAAAACACTAAAAACTATTCAAAATATGAATAAAATCTATAATATTATCTCAATGTCTTTCTTGTAAGACATTCCCTGCTAACATAAGCTGGTCATCCACTTTAACTTAGCATCTAGAAACACGGTTAACAAGCTCAACCTAGTCCACATAAGCTTATCAACCACCTATACTAGTTCTGACCAGCTTCAACCAGTTAGAAACCATGCAAGTCCCTGTTTGCACATGATATTAACATCTCGTGTGATCTGCGAATGATATATAAAGAATACGGTGGCTTTAATAATGTCTCAGATGAACACTTGTGATTGGATCACCTGTGACAGACATCTAATTACATCAACAGCTGGTTTAGGCTGGGTTGTTCAGTGTGGTTGAGATGAACCTACAGCAGTTTGGTTGGCAGCTCATTACCTCACCTACAGTACTAGCAGACTAGTTGAGCTTGTTCATACGCACTGCTGATTTAGCAATGTACAGAACGACTGCTGACTGCAGCCTGACACGCGCTGAAGCTCTGAGAGGCTGCGAGCGTCAAAGGACACACTGCTTCGGGACAAATTATCAAGGCTATTTTTACTCTTCTGAGGACATATACACCACGGCTCTCCTTGAAGCTTTTCCATCAATGTGCTGTAAAACTAACAAGATACTCTGGAAGAAGGAGCCGCTCCATTCTGCCAGTTTCTCCGTCTTATCGCAGTGAATTGAATTGGTTGAGTCTGGCGGTGACAGCGAGACGTCCCTCTGTCTCATTTATATGTGAGCTCTCTCAGCAGACGAGGTGTGCTGTCACACACACACACACACACACACACACACACACACACGCTGAGAGAATCTGCCAAACTAACAGGACTGGACTGCAGTGTGTGTGTGTGTGTGTGTGTGTGCACATACTTGTTTGTTAGCGGTGTTTGCTATGACAAGCACAATATTTCCTGTATAATTCTGCTTCTCCTCTCTCCATCCCTCCGTTGTTGCTCTTTAACTACGTACATGCTAAACATATCAATAGTGTTTGTGTAACACATTTTAATGCCTTTTTATATTCACACGCTGTTGGCTAAAAAAAGCTCTGTTGCTGATATTTGACTAGAGTTAACAAATGAATAAGCAGTGAGTCTCACAACACATTTCATAATGTGGTCAACACAACATCAGTTAGAACTGAATTAAAACCCTCTGGGGACTGAGGTGATTTTGGGGCCCTTGAGATGTTTTGACATGTCCTGATATTTATGCTCATTTCAGCTACTTATAACATACTAATGACCAACATGTATTTGTTTTTGTATTCAACACAAACCTTGCTACAATATTATGTGACCAAGATGGATGTACATGTTTGTATTTTTTTAGAAAAAAAATATTATGCGTGGTTAGTAAGTTTTGGGAAAAAAAATGTAGCTGAAATAAGGCCATAAAACCCACACTAAATAGTCCTGAATAAGACTTTAGTGTAATCAGTCTTGTCGGCTAGAATATTTACTTCACAATTAAGTGAGAATCATTCTGCTTACTCATTTACAGAAAACAATATATTGATTAAAAATTTTTAAGACATGTTTTGTGATTGAAAGCCTGTATGCGAGGGAGTGACAATGTCCTTGAATATTAAGTGATTCTCACCTGAGACACAAAGGCCCCTCACCTAAAGGCTGCTAATGGCCCATCAGTGTGACTGACTTTGAGGCAGGTAAGAGAGAATGTGAGGAGATTGAACAAATGTTTTTTTTTTATTATTTGTATTTTATTTACAACACCGTATAATCAAAACATACATAATGAAGGTCAAAGACACATTATTGTGCACACTGATCTAACCACAGAGATGTGAACAGACTTTGAGTCATTCCTGCAACAGATTCTGTTCAACAAGTGACACAAGTAAATCATGCCTGATATTTACGTGTGTTATTTAAGTGTTTCTGCTACTTTCCATGGATTCAAGAAGAAAAAAACATAATCAGTGGTCAAGGAGCTTGTTTTACCATATAATATCAGTGTAGTTGGACATCTGATGTTGGTAAAGGGCTCTCAGAGGAAAAAAGTTTGAAGAAAGTCATCAGGATTCATCATCTGTGGTGCAGGTATCTGATTCAATAAAATACAAACCAAAAAAAAACAACATTTGTGAGCATGTTAATATCAGGAGCATCTTTTTATATATATGTTTTATAGACTCACGCATGCTTTGTACTATCGTAAACAAAAAAATACATTTTATATCTGAGAAACTAATTATTATTGTTTAGAAAAAACGAACTATGATTTTGTAGTCATATAGCCTAGTATGTATGGTTTGTACTACAAAAGATGTACTTTGTACTATAAAAAAAGGATATTTTATATCTGAGAAACTAATTATTATCGTTTAGCACGGTATTAAATCCATTTGTGAACATTAAACATTTTTCTAAACATTGTAGCATTCATCATGTTGTCGTTTGGGAAAAAAATAAACGCGTTCAAGTTTGAGTCACAATAACACGTTAACTAATGCAAAAAAAGAAACATTACTTACTCATCAGATCGCTCTTCTCTTCTGGATGAACTCTTGCTCTTATTTTGAGGCAAATCCAGCTTTTATTCAGCGTGTCTTCTTCCAGAAACGAACAGTAATGTTAGCCGCGAGGAACGATCTGGCTTTGTTTGTGTTGGGCGTTTCCCTGAGCACGCGGCTCACGCGGTTATTTACATATGAACGCGAGGGGGCGGGATCGCATTAGAAATAATGAGTTAGACGGGACAGATTGAACATCGTGTTGGTTTCATACGGATTACTTCATCACAGAATGTTTGTTTTCGATAAGACTTACTTCATTTCAAAGTAGACACTTCCAGCTTTCTATAGATATAACTCCCATGTCCGTGTGTTGAGTTTTCGCTGAGTTACACTTCATTTTAGTGACGTTTTTCGAAGAGCAGCTCGCGGAGATGGAGAAGACAAAGAGCGCATCCTGTTTGTTTTCTTTTTTTTTTCCAAAACCACAAAGTTTTGTTATATTCGTGAGTGTACACAAAAAAAATAGACACTTCAAAGTTTCAATTGATGTATAACACTTATCTGTACGACCAAAATCGATGGAGTATTTTTAATGTCTTTTGCACTGGTCTTAAAAAAAACGAGTTGGTATCGCCGGCGATACAGCCGTCCCCTTAGGGTTAACTACATGCTAAACATAACAATAGTGTTTGTGTAACACATTTTAATGCCTTTTTATATTCACACGCTGTTGGCTAAAAAAAGCTCTGTTGCTGATGTTTGACTAGAGTTAACAAATGAATAAGCAGTGAGTCTCACAACACATTTCATAATGTGGTCAACACAACATCAGTCAGAACTGAATTAAGATGCCAGAAATACTGCATCTGAATTGAGAATTGCAATTCAAATTTGAATGTAAGGAGGTAGATTTAAAATGAATTGAAATTTATAGATAAACTAATTTTTTAAAATAAAAACAGTTTATTTCAAAGACCAGATACATAAAATTATGTAATGATTAACAGATACACAGAACAACAAACCGACAGAATGAAAGAACGATGGATGATGGATAAATAGAAGGAACGATGGATGGATGGATGAAAAGAACAATGGATGGATGGATAAAAAGAATGATGGATAAATAGAAGGAACGATGGATGGATGGAAAATGGATGAATAAAAAGAACAATGCCTGATGGATAAATAGAAGGAACGATGGATGTGGATAAAAAGAACAATGGATGAGGGATAAATAGAAGGAACAATGGATGTGGATAAAAAGAACAATGGATGAGGGATAAATAGAAGGAACAATGGATGTGGATAAAAAGAACAATGGATGAGGGATAAATAGAAAGATTGATGGATGGATGGATGGATGGATGGATAAAAAAAACAATGGATGATGGATAAATATAAGGAACGATGGATGGATGGATAAAAAGAACAATGGATGAGGGATAAATAGAAGGAACGATGGATTGATAGATGGAGGAAAGAACAACAGACCTGATGGATGGATGGATGGATGGAAGAATAATAGATGAATGGATGGATGGATGGAAGAACAATAGATGAATGGATGGATGGATGGATAGATAGAAAGGATGGATGGAAGAAAGACGAATGAATGGATAGATGGGGTCGCTGTGATTTTGCCAAGTAAGACATGTTCCTGGATCAGCATCTTTTTTTGATCCTGGATCAACATTACTGTCTAAAAGTATAGACTTAACCCAATCCCTACCCCTAAACCTAACCCTACCCATAATTTATTCTTAAAATCAGTGTGAAATGATAGCTGATTAACAAAGGTGTAGAAGCACCTAACCCTGATCATAAGCCTAAAACAGATATTTCCTGAAAAGTTATCCCTCAATTCTGATTGGGTGATTGGAATGACATTCCAGGATCAACAAGGATGTTGATCCAGGAACATGTTGTACTTATAGATGGACAAACGGATGGATGGATGGAAAGAACAACATATAGATGGATGGATGGATGGGTGGATAGATTAGATTAGATAGAGAGGATGGATGGATGGAAATAACAATAGATGGACAGATGGGTGGGTGGATAGATACAAAGAACGATGGATGAATGAAGGATGAAAGAACAATAGATAGATGGATGGATAGACAAAAAGATGGATGGATGAAAGAATAATACATAGAACGATGGATATATAGAAAGATAGATGGATGGATGGATGGATGAAGGAATAATAGATGGATGATATATAGAGAGAAAGAAGGATGGATGGATGGATGGATGAAAGAACAATAGACGAATGGACAGATAAATAGAAAGAACAACAGACAGACAGATAAACAGATAGACAGACAGATAGATAGATAGATAGATCTGCGCTACACTCTGTAAAACAGGAAGAGGAAGCACACAGTTGCTCTCATCCCAATTAACAGCTCCTCTCTCTCACAGAGCTTCAGGAAACTCTCTCTGTTCAAGTCCAAATGTTGTGTTTCATGTTTTCATTACGGCTGCTGGACACAGATGCACCGGCTCTGCTCCAAACCCTAATGAGCTGCAATACTGTCTGCATAGGCAGCTGCCTACTAAGACGACTGAAATGCAAGTGATTCTGTGATTGTCACCTCTGGGATTGTATGCAGTGCTGCTTTAGATTTTGACATCTTAACATAATTATGCAACTAACCTTTCAAAGCAGCCTTGGAGAGCATGCATGATGGCTTAACATGCTGTCTAGGTAGAGCGCTCAGTAGGTTTGAACAGTACATCAACATCAGCAGCAGGAATGCCTGTCCTGCACTGTGACTCATGCAGCAGTAATCAGCAGCACACAGGACTCTGCGCTGGTGTTTAGTGAGTCAGACTGAGACCCAGAGTGCCCTCGCACCAGACTGTCCCGATTAAAACCAGAGAACCTCAGAGCAATCAGAGCGACCCACAATGTTAATATCTGCAGCCGCTTCTGCAATTAAAAGAGGAAGAGCAACACTTTAAACTGATATTATGTGTAAAATACAACATCTGTGCCATTGAAAGTCATTTTGACTCATCCACAGGTTTGAAACATAAGAAAAATATGTACAGTAATAAAACAATGGAAGCCTAGGAAGTAGGGCTGCACGATATTGGAAAAAACTCACATTGCGATATTTTGTTTTTCTGCAATATATATTGCGATATGAAAAAAAAAAAAAAAAAAAAAAAAAAAAAAAAAAAAATCACCAGATGATTTTAATCTCTATTTGTAAAAAAAAAAAAAAAATCAATGATTGGGGTGATTTTATAGGCGAGTAAATCAGCATAGAAAATAAACAAATTACAACCATAGCATCTGCGTGGCTCTTACCTTGTCTACACCTGACACGCGAGACGCCACAAAATACTGTAGAACCCATAATCAGTGATGCTGTCTGTCTACACTGGATGCATGCGTGGCGCGATAAATTCCCGCTCTAATCCCGGTCTAAATCCGGGATTAGGCCTACTAAACATCGCACATCCTGCGATGTGACTATTGCGGATGCGCACATCGCGATATAGATGCTGAAACGATATATCGTGCAGCCCTACTAGGAAGGTAGAAATGCACAGTTTTGAAAGCATAAAGCTTGAAAAATACAAGAACTGAATGCAAACGCTTCCAGCTACAAGATTAATTTCATGTTTTGCATTTTGAAGTGTGTCAGAGAGGGTAGCATAGACTAGAGGTCTTCACGGAGGACCCGAGGACCCGGGACCCGACCCGGGACCTGTACGGGTTCGGGTCTATATTTTGAATGGTCAGTCGGGTCCGGGTCGGGTCCCAATCTATTACTTCGGGTCCCGGGTCTTTTTAACATTGTGCGTAATACCGAGTCGATCGGAGAACACCGCACCCGCGAGTGATCAGTGTCAGTCAGCATGCGTGTGTTTTGTAACTTGCAGTTTGTAAAATTAGGATGAGAAAAGTGTGAGCGGGAAATAAGGTGGAAAAAAAAAAACACGCATTACCTCAGCCGCCAGAAACAGAGCGCGGGCGGAGTTAATGTTAGTACTGCAAACGGACGGTGATCATGGATTCCTTCATGAGTGATGTGGAAAAAAAGAGACGCACCTGTTATTGAACACGCACGCAGTAGAGTGTAACGAACTTCTAATTCTGTGCGTTTTTTGCTAAAAAAAAATTATTGCTCCGAGTCTTTAATACAACCAACCAAAAGAAAAAAAAACTGTGAAGTTGCATTAGTCATCCGTCTCCGTGACAGCAAGTAGTTTTGAAGCTGGAATAATGAGTGCATTAATAACCCTCTGGGGTCTAAGGGTGTTTTGGGGGCCTGGAGAAGTTTTGACATGCCCTGACATTTGTGCTTTTTCAGTTGCTTATAAACATATAAATGGCTAAAGTCTAATAACACTGTAAACAGCACAAACTGGGCTACAATAATATGTTAGCAGCATTTATGTACATGGTTTTGTTTTTGAGAAAGAAACATTTATGCGTGGTTAGTGAAAAACTAAAATTTTGAAGTCACTGAAATAAGGCCATAAAAAACATACAGAACATTTGTTCACAAGACTTTTAGAACTGGATCTTGTAGCCTAGAGTTTTTGCTTCAAAATTATATGAAAATAATCTTGTTTACTTACTCACAGAAAACAATATATTGATTTAAATTTTCTAAGACACTTTTTGAATAGAAAAGGTCCTATGCGAGAAGGCGTCAACCTTCACATTCACACCTGAGAAGACAAAGGCCCGCATAATGAGCTGCATAATGAGCTTCATAATGAGCCATTCAGGCAGGTATGTGACTGAGAGGGAAGAGTTACAAGAAAGAATATGAGGACAAAATACATTTATATATTTTTTGTTTGTAGTTTATTAAGAATATATCTAGCTATCACACAAAATAACTTGAGATTCACTTGCGAGTGCAGTTAAATAGTTTATTAGGATCAATCAAAGCTGACTTTTTAGCATCATTACTCCAGTCACATGATCCTTCAGATCCTTCTTTATCATCACTTGTGTGCTATATAAAAGTTTTAATTTCTGTATATACTGACTCCAAGCTTTTGAATGGTATAGTGTATATTGTTACACTTGGAGTAAGACTGGAGTAATGATGCTGAAAATGTAGCTTAGTAGCTTAGTTTGTAGCTGTGTTCCAGGTTCCTGAGTGGGCTGCTTATTTGCATTGGCTCACTTTGCAACAGGTTCTTTTGCACTGTTATCCTCACATCTGAAATAAAAAGTAAGCATGCTGTTTACACAAACTACATTATTAAATTATTGTGATGGTCACTGATACTAGTACTAATTTATAGAAAAAAAAAAAATTACACATAGCACACATATTTTACTTACAGTAAATAAATCAAATTAAAGTAACATCTGTAAAATGGTGAATGCACACTTACTCTGTATGATTGTGAATGGAGATGAAAACTGAAGAGACCAGCGCCCCCTTCCTTTGTGAGATGCAGGTGAAGGCGAGGGTATGTATTCACAGTCCTAAAAGAGTTATAAACAATCGTCAGCATTTATTTTTCACAGTACCTTACAGAATGCCAATAACAAGAGCAAATTCGGACAGAAGCTTAGTTACATTCATAAACAAGCATGCTTTGTATGTAGGCCTATACAATACAAAAACTATAGTTATAAACATCTATGGCTATATTCACAAACAGATACAGCTAAAGATTATAGAATACCCTTAAAGAGACTTAGGTATAGCCTATCACAGTAAAGTTTTGTCTAATCTTACTGTAACATTAAGCTATTAACATTATAACTCATATTACTTTTATATCATATTGCGTCTATTTTAAAAAATACATTTTATATCTGAGAAACTAATTATTATTGTTTAGCACGTTATTAAAAAAATTTCTGAACAGAGTAGGCTATTAATAATAAACATATTATAAACATACTTAGACTCGTAGCATTCATCATGTTACAGTGTACACTCATATTACTATTGTCACAATACACGTTAACTAATCAAAAAATAAACATTACTTACTCTCAGATTGATCTCCACTACTGGATGAAATATTGTTCTTCTTTTGAGGGAAGTCCTGCCTTTACTCAGCGCGTCTTCTTCCAAAACGAACAGTAGCGATCTCCTCTTTGTTTATGTTTGGCGCTCCATGAGCGCGTGTCTCACGTGGATATTTACATATGAACGGCGCGAGCCGCAGGGGGCGGGATCGCATTAGAGATAATGAGTTAGACGGGAAAACTGAACATCGTGTTGGTTTCAACGGATTGCTTTATCACAAAATTTGTTTTCGAATGACTTACTTCATTTAAAAGAAGACACTTCAAGCTTTCTATAGATATAACTCCCATGTCTCTGTGTTGAGTTTTCGCTGAGTTACACTTCATTTTAGTGACGCGTTTCTAAAAGCAGTTCGTGGAGACGGAGAAGACAGAGAGAGCACCCTGTTTGTTTTCTTTATTCTTCAAAAGCACAAAGTTTAGTTGTTATTATGAGTGTATACAAATAAAAGTAGACCCCTTACAGATTCGAATGGTGTATTGCTCTTATCTGTACGATCAAAAATGACAAAGTAATTCAAGCTCATTTCGGCCTTATGAGGAAAATCTGCCACAAAACGCGTATTCGCGTTGGTCGACCCCAGAGGGTTAAGAAGGCTCTTTCAGACGGCAAGAGAGAGGAACAGCCTAACATGGATGGACATTTATTGACAAGGAGGATTGTATGCATCGCAGTCAGGGAGAGGGCTACTAACAGTAGTTAAGGAAAAAAGTTTTTTTTTCGCAACATGTTTATTGACTTAATAGCATTTGCTGTGCAATCTGTGCCAATCGGGACAGGTGCAGTCGGGTCTGTGTCTTCCCAGCCGGGTTCGGGTCCAACTTTCGAATAATGGTCGGGTCCGCGTCGGGTCCGGGTAGTACATTTAAGGCATTTCTCGGGTCTGCACGGGTTCGGGTCCCACTTTCAAATAAAATACGGGTCCGGGTCGGTTCCGTGCAGCATATTTACGGGTCTCTTCGGGTTCGGGTACGAATTTTTGGACCCGTGAAGACCTCTAGCATAGACTACTGTCTTTTTCCAGGTCAATTATTGACATACTCAACAGCACAGACATTTGAAGGAAACTATATCAACCCTTTCATTACTGAACACTAATGCAGGACACATTTTAGAGGGTTAATTCACACAAAAATGACCATTCTGTCCTTCCAAACCTGTTAGATGTTTTTTCTTCTGTAAAACATAAAAGAAGATATTTTGAAAAAATATAAATATTTAAATATAAATAAAAAATATATATATTAAAATAAAAATATTCACAATTTAAAAGGTACAATATTTATGTATAGATTTGTTAGATTTTTAATATTTTTGTAGTATTTTAGATTTGTAATAGATTTGATTTTGTAATAGATTTGTTAAAAATATAAAATATAAAAAATAAGAAAATATTTAGACTTGTTTTAAAAAAAACAATAGTGTTTTTTCAATGTTGTTTTGATAACTTTGTGCAAAATAAAGTAATTTTATAATTTTATATAATGGAAGGAATATTTGTTGTAAAAATAGTTTGGAAAATTATTATTATTACTATTATTTATTGTTTTAATTGTATTTTTTTCTATTTAGATTTTTTAAAACCTTCTTCAAAATACCTTTTTTTAAGGTTTGAATCAGGGTGAGTAAATGATGACAATTGTAATCCATTTAAATAGCTGCAAACACTATGTTACATGCATTGGATGGCTGTTCTTTGCAGTTTTGTCTATATATATATATATATATATATATATATATATATATATTGTAAATGTCCCTATTCAAATAAACCATAAATACATTTTTGGGTGAATGATCCTTTTAAGTTTGTACAAAGCGCTTAAAATGTGACAAATTCAAACTTGAAATAAAATTCTGGAAAAAACGTAAAATTTAAAAAATGAACATTTGCTTGGTTATCAGAAAGGCACATGGAAGAGATGTGACATAACTCCCTTAAAGTACTGTTTACACGGCGCTCGCTCGCTCACTCACTCCAGCCCACAGGAATTACATCAGTAACACATAAGCAGACGTTCATCCATCCAGAAAAGCAGCTCCACCTCCCGTTCTGTATTTGTGCAATTTCCTCCGCTACACTTTCTAAGATCTGCTGTCATTGATGTCAGAGCTGTAATTAGGAGGAGTCGACAGCTGGTGAAGGAGCCCGTAATCATCCGTGAGTCGCTGCACATTTAACACATTTGTTTTGGGTTAGTTAGCACATGACATTTGGAAAGAGAGCCGGACCACCTCCTGAACGTCCAGAGTCAGCATTAATGCCAGCATGATGAAATACCACAGCAAGACTCAGCAATAGTGTGAAATAAAACCTGTTAAATGACATCCAGAAGTGAGACATCTCTAATGATGTTGGGTTGGGGTTTCTGGAGCTTCATCTGGACTGTGAACGCTGAGCGCAGGATTCACAAAGAAACCAAATGACCTAAATAAATCAATGCCTTCGATACCAAATGCCATTTGACTTCTGCAGTCTGACGTATTTCAGAGCGAAACAGACTGTTTGACAAGAGAAAAGTGAAGGCTGAGACTTAATTTTATCCACTGGGAACTGATAAGACAGTGAGAAGCGTCTCTGTGTGGCAGGATGTTGGAGGGGAGCAAAATAAAAGTCATTTGAAGGCAAGTCAGTTCATGCCTGATAATGCATCTTAATCAGTCTCTTCTGCTCAGCAAGGCTGCATTTATGCCTTTAAAATACAGTAAAAACTGTGAAATATTATTACAATTTAACATAACTGTTTTCTATCTGAGTATATGTTAAAATGTAATTTATTTCTGTGATTGAAGCTGTATTTTCAGCATCATTCCTCCAGTCTTCAGTGTCACATGATCTTCAGAAATCATTATAATATGCTGATTTGCTGCTCAAGAAACATTTCTGATTATTATCAATGTTGAAAACAGTTGTGCTGCACAATATTTTTGTGGAAACGGTGATACATTTTATTTTTCAGGATTCACAGATGAATAGAAAATTCAAAAGAACAGAATTTATTTGAAATATAAATCTTTTGTAACATTATAAATGTCTTTACTTCCACTTTTGATCATATTAATGCATATTTTTTTTACAGTACTTGAATGAGGAAATTTCAACAAATTAACAATTAAATTCACAATTTTTTGGGGGTGTTTTTTGGTGTTTGGCCAAAAAAGAAAGAAAGAAACAAACAAACAAACTGAAAGGCTGGATACAGATGTAAAATATTAGATTACAAATTTTTAGTAAAAAAATATAAAAGTACAAAATATCAGAATAAAATAAGCTGAAGTACAAAAAAAAATAACTAAATAAAAAACTAAAAATATACATTAAAAAAAAAAAAAAAAAAAAAGTTTACCAAAAAAGACAAATAAATGACAAAAACTGAAAATATAAAAACAAAAGCTAATTTAAAACATTAATAAACACTACAATATAAAAACATCACCAATTCTTATAGCTGCCATTCTGAGCAATACGATTTCTCACATTCATTTTGCTACGAGTGGCACATATTCTCTCCCTAATACTATCCCTGGACACTTCAAATCAAGCTGTTTAATGCTGTTTTGAAAAATGAAAAACTTTTGCGCTGAGAATCCCTCGGTCGGTGTGTTGGTATGGCCGGCTGCCAGCACACCTGTCACATGACCTGGCATGTGTTTTCCTCAGAGGAATCACACACCTGCCCCTTCATCAACTCCAGACACGGGTCTCCATCGTACAGAGCGAGCCGACACCTGCAGTCATGTTTGATTTTGCAGGGACATGCTGTAGATTGTATCATAAGTGGCACATCAGAAGACCTTGTGAAATATTGATGGCTATCAAGATTAATGTTTAAAATCAAAGGCTTTTCAAGGCCAATCTTTAGACAGTTTAGGGACACAACAGCTCTGCTACAAACCCTAAGCAGATTCCAGAAAAGGAGCCTGGTAAGTGACTGATTTGGGACGCTCTTATGCATTAATATGCATTAACTCATAAAAATGTACGCTTGCAAATGGATGAATGTAAACGTAAACGTACATTCCCTCAGAAGGTAGTTGAGAAAATGACATAAAATGCATCAATTTTTTTTTTATTTTGGGTCAAATTGACCTGCAAACATACGTAACTAATATAATTTTTTAATGATACAAAATTACATTAAATACAAAATAATTTTAACAAAGGGCAGTAATTCATAGTGTTATGGAAGTTAATATCCGCCACATAAGAAAAAAAGACATGCTTTGGTAATTATGACAAAAAGTTCATATTTTTCATAATTATGACAAGAAAGTTGAAACTATGAGATACTAAGACATAATTATGAGATAAAAAAGGTCAAAATTATGACAAAGCCAATTATAAAAGTCAAAATTTTTGGCATATATATGACTTTATCTCATTTTGACTTTCCATGTCATAAGTGACTTTTTATCTCAATTTCAAATTCTTATATCAAAATTTTGACATAGCATATCATCATTTTAACTGTCATAATTGATTATCTCATAATTATGACTTAATCATTTAGACTTTTTATGTCAATTATGACTTTTTTATATCATAATTATGAGTATGCCTTTTTATCTCATAAATATGACTTAGTACTTTATAATTTTGACTGTCATAATTGACTTTATCTCATAATTATAAATTAGTATGTCATAATTTTAACTTCCTGTCAATTACGACTTAAAAAAAAAGTATTTCATAATTTGTTGCAATTATGACTTTCATCTAATAATTATGACGTATCTCGTAATCTTGAATTTGTCATAATTACATTTTTATCTCATAATTATGAATTAGTATGTCATCATTAATCATTTCTTGTCAACTTTTATTCTAATTATGCCTTAGTGTGTCATACGTTTGACTTTTTATCACATAATGAGTTAGTATTTCATAATTTCAACTTTATCTCATAATTATGACTTAGTATGTGATAACATTGACTTATGACTTTTACCTTAATTTAATTTTATGACATTAAATGAGAAAAAGTCACAATGTACAAAAACAACAACAACAAAAAAAAAACATTATATTGAATGGTGAACAAACTTCCTGTTTGTTGCTGACGCGTGTTTTGAGTTTGAACTCCGTCAAGTTATTTCTTTATCGTCTATTTTATCTCTTAAAATCAATTTTATACACCATAATTTTTCGTTTCTATAACGTGTGAATATATCCCCTATCGCATTCTACAACAAAAACAATCAGGGCGCCTTGTTATCACTAGTTCTATTTTGATTTCCCGAGTCCGCTATTAGCTTATAGCCCGTTAGCACCGCCAACGCGGCGGCCGCTTGGCGCGCTAACACAGCTAATACTCTATTCACACACATAACCATTGTTCCACTGCTACTTACTTTAATGGCGGATTTGTGTCTACCTTTGAGTGCAGGTGAGGACGCGTTCGAGCTGCATTCGGTGCAGCTGGAGCTGGAGGCCGTGGAGAAGCAGATCAACGAGCTGCTGGAGAGACAGGCCCAGCTGAGAGAGCGGCAAACTGCGCTGGAAACATCCCGGGCTGACGCTCACAGGTCCGGGGTAAGTATACAGTGCGCTGCTAACACTCCCACCACCTCTACTCCGTGTGTTTCTCTGCACAGGCCCCGTGCACCCAGGACGCGATCTTCTCAGATGTCCTTCACTCCGGCGCCGGGACACCACGGACCCTGGGTGCGGCAGCAGCGGAAGACGCGAGCGAGGCATCGGGCTACATCATCTCCCCCTCCGCCGCTTCCGGTCTTCGAGATCTCCACCCGAAACCGCTTCGCCCCCCTCCACGAGACGGAACGTGACGCTGTGATCGTCGGAGACTCCATCGTCCGGCACGTCCGTGCTACGTTAGCTGATGGTAAAGTGCACACACACTGTTTCCCTGGTGCTCGTGTTCTCGATGTTTCTGCGCAGATACCCGCGATCCTGAAGGATGAGGAGAGCGTCGGAGCGGTCGTGCTGCACGCGGGCGTGAACGACACCAAGCTGCGGCAGACGGAGACACTGAAGAGGGACTTCAGGAGCCTGATCGAGACGGTACGCAGCACATCGCCCGCGACGACGATCATCGTGTCAGGACCGCTTCCCACGTACCGACGAGGACACGAAAGGTTCAGTAGACTGTTTGCTTTAAACGAATGGTTATTGTCATGGTGTAAAGAACAGAAACTGCTCTTTGTTAATAATTGTATTCTTTTCTGGGAGCGTCCTAGGCTTTTCCGTGCTGATGGCCTGCACCCCAGCAGAGACGGAGCGGAACTCCTGTCGGACAACATCTCCAAGACACTACGCTCCATCTGACTAGTAAGCCAATTCTCAAATAACTGCTATGATGACTTTTGTTCTACCCACTTAAATGATAGAAGTAATTGCGTTGTCCAATCTATACATACTGTGTCTGTTCCCCGAATAGTGAGGTCAAAATATAAATTTAACACAGGATCTAGAAAAAATCTGATTGTGATTAAACCAGAAAAATGCAAAATAAATGAACAAAAACTATTTTTAAAGCTTGGGCTCCTAAACATTAGATCACTCACACCTAAAGCAGTAATTGTAAATGAAATGATCACAGATAATAGTTTTGATGTACTCTGTTTGACTGAAACCTGGGTTAAACCAAATGATTATATTGGTCTAAATGAGTCTACTCCACCAAGCTACTGTTATAAGCATGAGCCCCGTCAAACTGGTCGTGGCGGCGGTGTCGCAACAATATATAGTGATATTCTCAATGTTACTCAGAAAACAGGATACAGGTTTAACTCATTCGAAATACTTATGCTTAATGTTACACTGTCAGATATGCAAAAGAAATCTGTCTTATCTCTTGCTCTGGCTACTGTGTATAGACCGCCAGGGCCATATACAGATTTCCTAAAAGAATTTGCAGATTTCCTCTCAGACCTATTGGTTAATGCTGATAAAGCGCTAATTGTCGGAGATTTTAACATTCATGTTGATAATCCAAATGATGCATTAGGACTTGCGTTTACTGACCTAATAAACTCTTTTGGAGTCAAGCAAAACGTCACCGGGCCCACTCATCGTTATAATCACACGCTAGATTTAATTATATCGCATGGAATTGATCTTACTGATATAGATATCGTACCTCAAAGTGATGATGTTACTGACCATTTCCTTGTATCGTGCATGCTGCATATTACTGATATTAACTGTAGGGCCCCACGTTATCGTCCGGGCAGAACTATTGTTCCAGCCACTAAAGACAGATTCACAAATAACCTGCCTGATTTATCTCAGCTGCTCTGTGTACCCATAAATACAAATGAACTTGACAAAATGACTAGCAACATGGGCACTATCCTCTCTAATACGTTAGAAACTGTTGCTCCCATCAAATTAAAAAAGGTTAGAGGAAAACGTGCTGCGCCATGGTACAACAGTTATACCCATTCTCTCAAGAAAGAAACTCGTAATCTTGAGTGCAAATGGAGAAAAACTAACTTGGAAGTTTTTAGAATTGCGTGGAAAAACAGTATGTCCAGCTATAGACATGCTCTAAAAGCTGCCAGGACCGAGCATATCCGCAAACTCATAGATAATAACCAAAATAATCCAAGGTTTTTATTTAGCACAGTGGCTAGACTAACAAATAACCATACGTCACCCGATCTAAATATTCCCTCACAGTTTAATAGTAATGACTTTATGAATTTCTTCACTGATAAAATAGATAACATCAGAAATACAATAACTAATGTAGATTCTACGGCGTCTAGTACTTCAGCTTCATTCACCGCACCCAAAGAAAAACTGCAGTGCTTTTCAACTATAGGACAGGAAGAGCTAAATAAACTTATCAACACATCTAAACCAACAACATGTCTATTAGATCCTGTACCCACTAAATTACTGAAAGAGTTACCTGTAGCAGAAGAACCGCTTCTCAATATTATTAACTCATCGTTATCTTTAGGTCACGTCCCTAAACCATTCAAGCTGGCAGTTATTAAGCCTCTTATTAAGAAGCCACAACTAGATCCTAGTGATCTGGCAAATTACAGACCCATCTCAAATCTTCCGTTTATGTCTAAAATTTTAGAAAAAGTTGTGTCTGCTCAATTGTGCTCATTCTTGCAAAAAAATGATCTCTGTGAAGAATTTCAGTCAGGTTTCAGGCCTCGCCATAGCACAGAAACTGCACTTGTTAAAATTACAAATGACTTGCTTCTTGCGTCAGACCAAGGCTGCATCTCATTGCTAGTTTTACTTGATCTTAGTGCTGCGTTCGACACTATAGATCATGAAATACTCATAGATCGATTACAAAACTATAAAGGTATTCAAGGGCAGGCTTTAAGATGGTTTAGATCCTACCTGTCCGATCGCTACCACTTTGTTTATTTAAACGGGGAGTCATCTCAATTATCACCAGTAAAGTATGGAGTACCACAAGGATCTGTCCTAGGTCCTCTGCTGTTTCAATATACATGCTGCCCCTTGGTAATATTATTAGAAAATACGGGATTAGTTTCCATTGCTATGCTGATGATACTCAACTATATATCTCAACAAGACCAGACGAAACTTCTAAATTATCTAAGTTAACTGAGTGTGTTAAAAATGTAAAAGATTGGATGACCAATAATTTTCTCCTATTAAATTCAGATAAGACAGAGATATTACTTATTGGACCAAATAACAGTACACAGAATCTCTTGGATTACAATTTGCAACTAGACGGATGTCCTGTTACTTCCTCTACAGTCAAAAATCTGGGTGTTATATTAGACAGCAACTTGTCTATTGAAAAACATATTTCCAATGTTACAAAAACAGCATTCTTCCATCTTAGAAACATTGCCAAGCTAAGGAACATGTTACCTGTTTCTGATGCAGAAAAGCTAGTTCATGCATTCATGACCTCTAGACTGGACTATTGTAATGCACTGCTAGGTGGTTGTCCTGCATCTTCAATAAACAAGCTACAGGTAGTCCAAAATGCAGCGGCTAGAGTCCTTACCAGGTCAAGAAAATATGATCATATTACCCCAATTTTACAGTCTCTGCACTGGCTACCTATTAAGTACCGTATCAGTTACAAAATATTATTACTTGCCTATAAGGCCCTAAATGGTTTAGCTCCTGCGTACCTAACTAGTCTTCTATCTCGCTACAATCCATCACGCTCCCTAAGGTCGCAAAACTCTGGACTCTTGGTAGTACCTAGAATAGCAAAGTCCACTAAAGGAGGTAGAGCTTTTTCATATTTGGCTCCCAAACTCTGGAAACTTCCTGATAACGTTCGGGGTTCAGACACACTCTCTCTGTTTAAATCTAGATTAAAGACATCTCTTTAGCCAAGCATTCACATAATGCATTCATATAATGCATCTCATAATCTTGTACTGCAGTTATATCTGATCAAAACGCACATTATTATTCTTTAGCTTGGGTTGAACAAATAATTTTTGCTTGAATGGAACAACAGCTACGCTAATTATGTCTCTTTGTTTCTCTGTTTCTGCGGTAACTAGGAGTTACACAAGCTTCAGTCTGGATCCAGCCCTTAAATGATCTGAGATGACCAAACACCTGAGAAGAGATGATGCCGACCCCTCGGAGGACCTCAGAGGATGCCAACCTCTGATCCCCCAACAACATGCAGAATTAACAAATTTTGCCATAAGTTAATATATTAAGTTTCTACAATGTATAAATATATTGTAGAAACTTAATTTCCTGTAAAGCACTTTGCAACGATTGTATCGTAAAAAGCGCTATACAAATAAACTTGAAAACTTGAAACTTGAATGGTTTAAGAAATATTTCTGACAAATCAAAAATCAAAATGGGTCAGATTGACCTGCAGCATAATATAAGGGCTTGACTACCAGCTACAGATCATGTATTTGGAATATGAAAGTAAATGTTTGAGAACAAAAATGCACATACATATTTAAAAACAGAACAACAACACCAAATCAAAGTGAGGATTAATATCACTGAGCAAGTCAGCAGGTGATAATTAGTCATTTTTCTCATGTAGTTAATTCTGATTGTCTTGTAATGAAGATGAAGGGTAACTGTGACCCCTACAGGGCCAGACAGAAAGAGCCCTGCTACACAGCTAATCAGGACACTAATTACAATAGAGTTAATCAGATACTGATGACTTCTGTCTTTTATGACTGCTGAAAACTGTATTTTCTACATTTGATGTGGTTTGATTGATATAATTAACAACACAGACTAGCAGAAGTGATTGACAGCTTGACTGCCAGCAGCACACAACCATTTGTATTTAAACCTCCGACCTTTGTTCAACCCCTGGAAATTCACCATGGCAACCGCAGTTTCTGACATACATATGTCAAATACTATAATTACTACAGTTCCTATTATAAAACACGTCAAACAGACACTTACAGACATCCACAAAATTGTTATCCTGCTGAGAAACCCTATTTTTGCAAAAATAATCTCATTAATGAATACAGTTTTTCAGTATCATCCATAATAATATAGTAATTGTTTCAAAATCAGGCCCTGATGGTGCACACTTTCACTGTGTGA